>OOFC01022711.1:19201-62860 GCA_900323345.1 Pseudochromis fuscus
TAGTTTCTCAGAGCAACATCATTTTGCAAAAGATGATTACCGTATTTTCCGGACTATTGAGCACACCTGTCTATAAGCCGCTATTGAATTTATTCGAACAGTTTCATGTGGTCCACTCTGACCGGGTCTGATGTGACGAGGCTAAATGTATCGGCGGCACGGCGCTTGCTAGTTTGTAAAAAGCTAACGTGCCGCCGATGCATGAGCCACACCGATGTTTAAGCCACAGGGTTCAAAGTCGGAAAAAAGTAGTGGCTTATAGTCCGGAAAATACGGTAATATATTTTTTCTACAAGTCATTAGCTAAAGTCTCAGTTCTTTTTCTCAGTGATCTGGTGGTCCATATCATTAAGTACATATTAGGCTTCAAACAGAAGAAGATTTAGGGGCGTGGTTAGTTTGATTGACAGCTCTGGTCTCCAATGATTTACATGTGGTTTGAAGGTTCATTCACCTTTTAACTTTGGTCTCATACACAACAGATAGTGTCCTCAGGTTCAAGGCACAGACCAGCCTCCTCACTTCTCAATTCATATCCAAATATCATTAAAAAAAAAAAAGAAAGCCTTCAAAAGTCTTCAAACCAATGGGTGACATCACAGTGACCTTGTCCAGCTCTTATATACAGTCTATGAATTACTCTGCTCTAGCAAACCAGTCATTGCTGGTTGACATAAAACACATCACTACTGATGCACCAGCAGGGGAACGTCACCACGGACAGCAGATTTAAAACTACAGTATGCTTTTAAATAGAGAGAGATTTTCATGGAGCTGATAGGCTCAGTCAGCATCGTAACACACTCTGGTTTCTGGAGCTTGTATACAAAGATGACTAGCAAGAAACAGTAAATATTGCAGTGTAGATTTGTGAGCACTCCGAGATCTCTGCTGCTGTATTTCTACTGTTTCTGGGCATCAACATCTGAACGGCCTTGTAAGAAAAACATGGCCAAGCAACCCTGAGGGTGAAGTCCATACTGACAGCACGGTAACATACACGTTGTCCATTTTCGTGCTTTCAGTTTAGAGATGAAAGGTTGGTCTCAGGCTGGTTTTAGCCTTCTAGCTATTGTGCAGTCCAACCCACATTAAACCGCATCCCTCCAGCGGACCTCAGTGTCAAACAGTGTTATTTGCACTGCAAGGCCAACATACCGCTGTGACTTTTTTTTGAGGGGCTGCATCGCAGGAGGCGGCGTTAAATGGAAAATGTAGTTTGCAGCGAAAAACGAGTGTGTGGAGGCCCCAAGGACCGAACGATTTCTATTCCTCATGGGTCCGTGGGTTGGCTGTTATGTATGGGGGGATGTATTTTGGCCTTTATTGTTGTATTTGAATGGATTCACAGAGAGATTGGAAACCTTGAAAGAGGGATTCTCCTTTCAGAAAAAAAAAAATACAAATGCTTTCGCCGCCTCGCAGGTTTTGGTGTTCTGAGGAAAATGGCTGCATTGATTTAACCAGGCCCGACTGAATTGCAGGGACGGTCCCAGTGGCCCGTCCTTCTACCGCTGCTTTCATCTGCATTTTCCCTCACCGGCTGCATCTGCATGCTTTCTGAGTGAAATTAGCCCAATGTGACGACTGATGTGCCGCTGGGACCCCGCTGATAGCTGCCAACCACCTCACCTAGAAGCAAACTGCCGAGACGGGAAGCAGCAGGCCTCCTTCCCAGCAGATAAAAACACAAACATGAATTGTTATTATTATTATCCTATCTCCCGTCTCTCAAATCGGCTCCGAATATTCAGCCACCTTCCCCCTGTGGGTTGTCAATAGAGGAGCCAAGAGCCTGCAAATCTGTCTGTTTATATACATCACATCAAGAGCAAATATTAATGCTCAATTTCCTAGCAGTGGGCCATCCTATAATGCATTTATCCTCTGCAAATAGCAATGTCACGCTAACTCTTGGGAGAGGCGTCAGCTGAAATGTTATGAATAACTTGATCAAATTACACAGTCAGAGCAAGAGGGGAATAATAAGGCTTGGTGCTGTGGTGCTTGGCAGCCCTAGAGGGCCCAGCCAGGTTAAGGCACCCAGCCAGACACCATGCCTGGAACTAAATGAAGCTGTTAGGAAGTGCTACAGGTCGCTCAGAGGTGCACGCTGCGCTCCCTCGGGACTCGCCATCTGCTGACACGTGGGATACAGAGACAAAAAAATAAAAGCACCAAAGTAGTTTTGAAGAGAAGTTGGACTTTTAGGTTCATTTCGCCTTCTTATTGCAATTAAACTTTAAGAAGAGGGCAAGAAGAGGGGTTGTTTTTCCCTTTAAAGTCACAGTCCACTCAAAACATTTGGTGGTTGGAGTTTGTGCAGAGACTGGACTGTTCACTGTCACATCATGTGTCCAGCATCTACAAATATCTGCAAATGAATCATTTTTTTTGCCTTTATTTAGTCTCTCTCACTGTATTTCAGGTCTGCCTTGACTTTGTGAGTTTATCTAAAGCTGATCTTAATTTGATCTTGAGTGGAGCTGGATATTAAACCCCCTCAGAACCAGGTCCTGGGAGGTAAAGCACCTGGGATGCTGAGTTGATGCTGCTGTTGTATTTGTTAATATAACAGGAATTATGTCTGATAGTTTCTCATTACAACTCTGTTCAGTTTGTTTTTTTTCCTCCTGTTTGCTTCCTGTAGTGTGGGAGATTTAAGTATTATTTTGAAAATCCCAGCCTCTTATTTGTTTCCCTTTTTTTCTGCTATCTTAAAAATTACTTTAGCTAAATGTGTGAGCATGTGTGTGTGGATAAGTGGAGGATTTATATTATAAGTCACTTTTTTTTCTATTCTATCAAATTAAGTTATTTACAACATTTAAACTAATATATTATAATCGTTTTTTGTAACATGGCTTTTCTACACCAAAAAAAACTCTTCTTCTCAAACACATGCCCCAAAACAAATTGATTCAACCAGGAGTCTGTGGATCATTGTTTTCAACAGTCCAATGAGTTTGTTGTAGCATGTTTTGATGTGCGTCATGGAGAGAGTGTGTCTGAGTGTGAACAGTAGGTTGGGTGAATGACATCACTTGCACACCTGAGGGACAGGAGGATAACCAGCCCCTCACCCACATGTGGGAGACACAGGTGACGAGTGTGTGTGTGTGTGTGTGTGTGTGTGTGTGTCTGATTTTTTGTAGGAGTCATTTGAGTGCATGTTTTCTAGATGTTTTTAATCCTTCTCAAAGTTATAAAGAATTAGGACCTCATCATGTTTTTGTGTGATAACCCCAGAGGGAATGTTTGTCTCCCAGGTTCCTCCTCCTCTTCTTTCCAGGCAGCCAGTCCTGTGCGGCAGGCGTCAATCAGGAGGGTGGAGCTACTGGTTTAAATTGGGTGCTTCCTTGGTTTTTCTGTGCTGTACACTTAGGCCATTTCTCAATTCAAAGTACGCAAACTTGTACTCGTGTACTCGGTGAGAATGTACCTGCAAGTCGGACTCTGAAGTACGGACTTGCGGGAAGGCGAGAACGCACCGAGGTTAAAGTGCGATTGGTATGCCAGTGTACTTGTTGACGTCACATCTCCGCTCGCTGTTGTAAATGTCTTATGGGTTATTTGGCTTCCCCAAGTCCACACAAGTCTGGTCTGATGCAGGCTCCATAATGAAGGAGGAGCGAGAACACATCCGGGTATTTCATGGGTTCTCGGGCAGATGTGTACTTTGAATTGAAACAGTACTAGGTCTCTGACTGATGACGATTCATGAGTACATGAGAAAGTAAGTACAGACAAGTACGCATATTGAAAAATCGCCTTAGATCCCAAACATCACTTTCACACATCACTACACTCACTTACACCTCTCATCTTCCTGATTACACACACAGGCTGGACATTTTTGTACATTTGAGTCCTTTTATGTCATTGCACTTACTAAATAAATGCATTGTTTGCCGGCATCCCTCCTTCTTCACTTGGTTTTTTCAAGTCCTCCGACTCCGTCCTCCGATGTTGGACTTCTGATTCTCACCAGTAGTGTTTCTTGTTGTTGGAGTCTAACAAAAGATGTTGTTGAACACACTGTGTTTCCACTTTTTGGGAATATCTCTTTCTGTTTCCCCAAGCACAAAACCAGGCCTGCAAAGAAATGTGTTGTTGTTGTTGTGCATCAACCAGCCTGTCCTGCACAGAGCTCTGACCTCACCCCCATCAAACACCTCCAGGATGAACCTGAACATCAAACCTCAGCGATGCTTCCAAACCTCCATGATCCAGGGTGGTGCTAAAGCAACATGGTCTCAGAAAGACACGCAACACATTTCAGCTGTGTAAAAACCAGGAAGACATCCACAAACACTGACAAAAGTACTGCTGTGATTTATATTTCAAATGAAAAAAAGTAAACAGTGTGAGTTGTCCGCTAGGTCATTATGTTTCAGCAAAATAGTTCAGTTAAACTTATTTTTCCCCTCACACTAATTCAATTATAAATCCAATATCTTTTCTCCCTATGCCAAATGTCAAGCTGTGCCTGAGTTATTCCTGACTACGTGCAGAATCAGTTGGTTTTGGCCAGAACGATGTGAACTGAGGCATGCTGGGATACGGCTGGCCCAGCTGTGTTTCTGCATGCAGATTGATAAAGAGATTAGCCACCCCCTTATGTCTGACTTAAAACAAGGTCACGCAGGGCAGAAACTGTACATAAAGCAACTATCGCTATCATCTGCACGTCTTCCCACTGACTGCAACATCCCTCAGTGATGAAAAGGAGATATCGCTTCATTTTTTTAAATAGCTAAGTGCTTGGAAAGACTCTCCTGGAACGGCCGCTGACAAAAACAATATTTACAGTAGGAAAGTGAAAAGATGGGTTTGTAAAAAGTGCTTCCAGGCATGCAGGCCGTGTGTGGAAGAAACGCTTTGTTTTGAAAAGCCCGTTAATAAATCTTTAAAGAAGGGGTGGTCAGTGAGCTCAGTTGTCAGAGGCCGCTTTAATTTCCTCTGAGTGATCACTGGACAATCGAGCCGCGCTGCCCATCACACCACCTCATTAATCATCACAGATATTTGGTCCTTTGTCTGTGTCATTGCTTTCTAATCTCTGACATGTTTACAGCACACAGAGGGGGATGTGATGATGACAGTTTAAAGTGACTTTGGACTTTTGCGACAGATTTTTTTTTTGTTTTTGACAATTCAAATAAAACTGATGAACAACAGGAAGTTATTGTTGCAAAAGTCATCACTTCCCATTCAGGTGAGAGTAACCCAGTTGCAAAAGAGAAACTGTACATTCAGATAATATGTTCAAAAGCAATTTGCTAAGTGAACATCTGTTTTAAATTTGTGGATCAGCACTTCTTTCACAGTGTTAAACAGCAGTTAAACTGATCTTTGGAGCTTTTCACCAAAACTAAAAATATCCACTCACTGCACATCCTTTTCTAAGTCACAAACTCATTTTTATTACTTAAATTGTAGAATATTCAGAGCAGGGGTGCCCACACTTTTTCAGCATGCAAGCTACTTATAAAATGACCAAATCAAAATGATGTACCTACTAAAAAAATGCAAAGCATGTATTTATTTCTAAATATATTGAGAATTCTTTATATGTACAATGCATGTTGATGTACCTTGCATAACTGCATGAGCCCATATCACACAATTTAACTCTGTATATTTTTTGTCATTATCTTACTCTGATGACTTGCTCTGATTGGAAGCAGACAGAGATGCATAGTCCGGACAGTAGCTGCCGAGAGCCAACCTCTAGCACACTTTCAAATGATCATCAGTCATGCTGGGATGGTACTTGGACTTAACGATCGTCATGTGGGAATAGTCCTTCTCCCATCCTGTATGAAAGTGATACGTTTTTGGCTTCTTACTAGGTCCAGCTTACACAATCATTTTTATACCCTTTCCTACGTTTAAGAAAAAAACCAGAGGGCTAAAAACTGGAGGCTAACGGCTAACTACGCAACTCGCTTGTTAGTTTTCGCACCGTTGTTTGCACATGTGCAGTGACCTATGTGTCAGAGACGGTCAGTTGTCAGACTGGTTGCCCTGTATGTCAATCAACTGACAATTTTCATAGTGCGGATGGATGATAGGCTGACATCTATTTTTTTAATGCCATGCGATCTACCTACACTACCTTTACGATCGACTGGTAGATCACGATCGACGTATTGGGCACCCCTGATTTAGATCTATTAGAAGAAATCAAACATTATTTAAACGTAACTAAGTAACTATCACCCCTGCTTTTTCTAAGTGGGTCGTGGAGAAATAGCGAATATTCATGTAAATAGAACCATGTTTTCATTACCTTACAGTGAGCCCTCTGTATCTACAATGGGAATGTGTCATGTTTCAGGGAAGCTGCCATCTTGCATCTTGTGCCACACAGTAGCTCATAATGGACAAATCAAAGCTTGTTTGAGCACAGACTGTATGTAGGAAAGGATGAAGCAACCCGGTCTCAAAAGTGTCATTAATGCAAAAGTGCAAAAAAGGAAAAATTAATTAAATGAAATACTCAATTTTTCCCACAAGTCATTCAGATGTCATTAGGTAAAGTCATCTGAAAATCATTTCATTGTTAAGTTGATATTAGACTTCAAAAGAGCAAGATTTAGGGGTGTGGCTAGTTTGATTGACAGGTCTGTTCTTCAATGATTTACAGGTGGTTTGGAGGCTCATTCCCTGGTGAACTCATGTCTCACACACATTGGACAGTGTCCTCAGGTTCAAGAGGTTCACTCCTCCCTTCATTTCCAAATATGGTCACTTCTGGCTCCAAACAACCAACATGATCACATTTAAAATCCAAACTCCTGGCTTCAAAAGTCCACAAACCAACGGGTGACATCACGTTAGCTTCAGTCCAAGAGAAAGCGTTTCACATTTTGATGTCGATGTGGCAGCTTGATTTTGATATAGCACTATTTGCCAAAACAAGAAAAAAGCACAGCTTGAAAGATAAAGATGAAGACAGAGGATTACTCAGTGGTTGCTGGTGCTGGCTAACTGTATGAGTTAAATTGAAGATATTATTTAGCACAACACCAAGCAACAGAGCGTGAATCACTCTCGTCAAAGAAGAGAAAAGATGAAGATGTAACAAAACACGGGGACTGATGAAAGCAGAAAACAAGGAGAAACATTGGTGTTGCCTTCTCTTTGTGTCATTGTGGAAAAAATTTAACTGCTACCAGGATTTTAATTTTAACGTTTATATGCAAAAACCCATCATAACGTTACTGAGTGACTTTACAAATGGAGCAAAAAAAAAAAAAGCATCCTATAAGCCCTGTCCGAGTAAATTCCCAGAATGAATTAACTGTTTACCATTACTAATGTATTAGCAGAGCAGCTAGCTTACATTAGCAATAAAACTGTCACAATGAGAAACAAGTAGCTGTAATAGTATCTATTTTACATGGATGGCTGATGTGGTTATAAAAATGATATCTCTGGCGGCTTATTAGTCAAAAGGTTTCTGACACCAGAGAGCCACCGTAGACTGTATATAAAGCTAGTGTGACATCATGTGGTTTGATAAGTCAGGAGTTTGACATTTCAACGTGGCCATGTTGGTTTTCTGGAGCCAGACGTGACCATATTTGGATATGAAGAAGGCGGAACCAACTCTGAACTGAGAACACTGCCCAATGAGATTCAAGTTCACTGGTGAATGAGTCTCCAAACCACCTGTAAATCATTGGAGACTAGACCTGTCAATCAAACTAACCATGCCTCTAAATCTTCCTCTTTCTGAAGAGTATTGTCTGTTTTATGATGAAATGATTTTCAGATGATTCACATGATTTTAGATCAAAGTCAAGAGGCCATTGGTGCTACTGTGCTTTTTCCACCTCCACCTTGGCCTAATTTTTGAGACTACAGTCATGGAAAAAAATATTGACCACCCTTATCATCAAAAACAGTGGTTATGCATTCAAGTACTAACTCCTGTGTGTATCATGTGACTAAAACCGACAGAGAAAAAAAACACAGAAACCCTAAAAGCACTTTTTTTTGGCAGTACAATGCTGTAGCTACTGATGTAATAACTTAAGACACTTTAGTTAGTATCAAGAAAATCATGGAAAATGGTGAGATATCAGCTCTTAAATTAAAAGCTTATGAGCTATTTTTGTTGTTATCATTATATTTTTCCAAACACATGTACCTTTAATTGTACCAGGCATAAAAATGATCAAAATGAACAGCAAAACAAGAGTGGTCTAATAATATTTTCCATGATTGTATGTCCATCTTTAATACAGTCTATGGCAGGTTCTCACATGTAAAAGGGGAGCGATGGAGGATGTAATTTTAGTGATATGAGCTTATCACAGCTACATGCAACTAAATCCTACACACCGTAGATTTAAAGCACTTTTTTTTCAAACTTAATGCCCTAAAGAAGTGTTTTTTCGTCCCCACATTTTGATTCCAACACAGGATCCACTTCAATAGGAAATTATACTTGAAATTTAAATTGTGAGGGCCACAGAGCAGAGTCACCTCAGGCCTAATTAAGATGAAATCTACCAGCGTAATATAAATTTAACTTGACTGGATGATTATTCATTAATTGTTTACACTCTATTTGTTCTCATTATTTTCGTAATATGTAATCTGTTGCATTTCATGCTCCTGTAGCTCTATTGCCACTAAGTATCTTATAATTGAACCAACCTATTATTTTGAAATTAAGAAAAAATAAAGCAATAAGAGCATGTCAGTGAGCGCTTTTAAATATGAACTCTTGACCTTTACATTCAGCCAATAGTTTGCTCACTCTGGTAATTATGTGTGTACATGTGTGAGGAAGAGAAAAGACAAATGAAGGAGTCACGTAAAGACTTCCTCCCCTTCCCCATTGTTTAAGACTCTGTCACCCTGATTGTGTCCTGCTCCTCATTGTTATTCATGAGCTGCCTCGACATGTGTGAGGATGCTTTATTGCTACTCTGCCATTCTGGCTGCAATGACTCCGTGATGAGGCTGTGTAGCCTGTAGTCAAGTTCAAAGAGTAATTTGGTCTGAGTGTTATTTCAATGGAGTGGAATGGCTTCTCATCACGGGCCTTTTCCCTTCCAATAATGCCAGGATGGTGAGCTGGTGGTGCGCTGCTGGGCACGTGCATACACCTCACAGAATCACGATGAGGTGGCTGTTTGACACACATGATCACACACACACACACACACACGCATGGTTCGGGTTGGCACAGACACAGATGAAGCCCAGGCGCCTTGTTGATGTGTCATATCTGCACCAGCAGTCAGCAGTCGATGCACGGAGCTGTAACCCCGCTCAAACTCACGCTAATTTTACTGCTGATGTTTATAAATCAGGCGTGGATTATCTGACTGTCAGCTAGCAAACTGCTAATGAGCTACAATAGCCTCTGAAATGTTGATATACTGTCAAAATGCAAATTCACACAATAAAGTTCCCCAAAGTTGAACAAATCTAGTGCTTCTTTGCTAATCTCATGAGGTGATCCACTAATTGAGACATTTCCATTGGAGTCAATCGATCCTGCCTGCTTGAGTGGCCGAGCGTTTCATGCGACCACACCGACTGCTTTCTACTCGGAGCAGCCACTGAACTTTAATGGTGCTTGAAACAACTAGTTTGTGCAGAGAGTTCGCAGCTTTTCCCATCGGCCACAGGCAGAGAGCCTCACATCGTGGGATACATCCCAAAACTCTCATATTTCCCAAGGAATTTGGTGTGTGTCTTTGTAATTAATCATATATTTGGAGCCCTCAGTTGTAGACGTCGCCGTTTTTCTAGCCTCCTCTCATAAAGGGACAGTGCATCCAAAACTTTTACAGTATCTGTTCATATAAAAGCAGTTTCATTTTCATCTTTTCTCAAGCACTTATTGCAGGTAGATTAAACACAAATGGTTGCAAATATTTCACAATAAAAGCCTGGTTAACAAATAAAGGGTTTCTGCCAACTTAAACACAAGGAATCAGCTTTTATTTTGAAATGCTTAAAGGATTTGAAATGACTAGAGGATAATAGCAACTATTAACCTCAGGAAATGAATTAAATTAGAAATAAAGGGCTAACTCTAATACAAGCCGACCTCAAACAGCGGCCAGACACCTTCAAATAGTAAACCTGCTTTATGTTCATGTTTTTTTTTGCATTTATTACACGTTGTTATGTTCTTATTAGCCACCCACATGAACAATTTGTTCTTCAATTATTCATTATTTTTTATAGTTATTCAGGTGATACTCATTGTCACTGTTATATGGTGTTGATGAAGACTACTGTTCATGCTGTTGTTAAAGGTTTGATGGAAAAATTACTGAGATGATTAGATTTAGCTGAAAAAGTTGCAACATCGAGGAGTTTTTAAAAAATGATGCAGCTGCACAGTTGTTGTTTCTTTCATTAGTAGCTGCTGCTCATTGGGTTTAGTATAAAACAACCACGACATATATGCAATTAGCACTAAACTGTTGTATGCACCACACGCTCACATACAACATGAGCTGCATACTAATTTCTGTTTATAACCACTGTTCTGTCCACTGCTCTGTCCTGATGTCCCATTATGTGTCCTGTTTTTCTTGGCAAATTCAATAAATAGTAAAGAAAGAAAAAAAATCAGCAGCCTGCATTTTCTCAGTTATAGCATCAGTTAATCATGGTCTCCTGAAGAAGTCGGTGAACCCCGACTTTACCGAGCTTGGCCAGTGTGACACTGATAAATAAAGCCAGACTGCTCGGACTAGACCAGGCCAAGTCTGGCTTTTTCCTGTCATCCTGGATTTCTGAATCTTGATTTTGTGAAACCTTCCTCAGGTCATGTGTGTTTGCAGCTTGTGTTTCCTGTGTTGCTGCTGCTTCCTGTGATCCTCCCTCAGTTCTCGCTTGTTTCCTTCTGTCTTTGAGTTTTTCCCCAAGGCCCGATCACAAGTGGACATGCGTCTCCAAACTGTCTTGCTGACCTCTATGTGTTTGGATGTCACCAGAAGAGCTCTGGCTTTTGGAAACATCACAGTTGAAATGATTCATAAATTATCATATACAGGCTCTTTCAAGGGTTTCAGGACAAAGTCGTTTACAAGTTGCAGGACAAGATGAAGGCGACTAAACACAAGAAATCCGATGGCTCCCAGTCCTGTACTGATGATGTATTTTCTGTTAGGCCCTTATTGGGGACACATCAGGACGCATTAGTCTGAACACAACAACAGATATGTGGTCCCAGACCACCTCCACATGTGGTTGAGTGATCAGATCTCAGTGCATCTTGGTGCTTGTTGACACCTTTAGGTTTTTAAAGATCAGGCTCAAGACAAACCTTTTCAGTTTGGCGTTTAGCTGATATTCATTTAGCAAACCTCTATTTTCTCTTAGTTTGTCACATATCTATTTAGTTTCATCCCATTATTTCATTTTATCTTACATAGCAGCCGTTTTATTTAAATTTGTGTTGGGTTTTACTCTTATGTTTTATATTTTACCTTTTCGGTTGTACTATTTTTGGCCAGTGTTTCCTCTGGGGAGCCCTCCACACCGGGAGCGGGGTTGGGCATTTCTGCGACATGATGGTGTGACGGTGACGGTGTTTCCTCACCTGGTTCACCTGCACTGATGTTGATTATTGTAGTGTGTGTGTGGGAGTGTGTATGTGGGTCTGTGGGTGTATGGAGGGTCAAGCAGGATGAGTGTGTGTGACCATGGTCTGTGTGTGGTGTGGGGGTCGGGTGAGTGCGCAAGGGATGGTTTTTGATATGTAAAGCACTTTGAGTTGGACATTGTATAAAAAGCATTTCTAAATAAAGTTAGGTTGATTGATTGATTGATTGACTGATTGATTGATTGATTGATTGATTGATTGATTGATTGATTGATTGACTGACTGACTGACTGGCTGACTGGCTGGCTGACTGGCTGGCTGACTGTGCTGATTGATTGATTGATTGATTGATTGATTTTGATTGATTGATTGATTTTGATTGATTGATTGATTGATTTAGCACTGTCCACTTGTGATCCAATCACCCAAGACGCATCAAGTTTTCATTTCCTTTAATTATTTTTCCTTCTGTTGGGTCTTCATCAGACGTCAGACCCCTGCTGTGTCTTTTATTATCCTATTCTTGTGAGTTTTATAAAAAGATTACTACAGTTGTTGGATTGTTCTGCATAAATATTGAGAGAAGTTTCACTTAAACTTGAGATTTTATTCACAGATATCGTCATCTTTTGTAGAAGTCCAAAACATTTATGTTGAATGTTGTGCAATAGAGAAAAGACAACATCAAGCAGACCAGTCTTTAAGTAAAATCCTTCACCTCCACTCTCCTCAACTTTCCTAATGAACAACAATAAAAACAACATTAAAACCTTGAATTTCCACTGAATGCATGTGTGAAAGGCCTGAAACACACAGCAGCAGGTTAACACACACAGACAGATAACCTGTCACCTTTGTTATGCTGAGAGTAACGGCGGTTAATCCCCCGACCGTCCGACCTGTCTGGGGAATAAATAATGCTAAAGTGAGACAGAGAGTCGGTGGAATAAAAGGAAACGCAGCGAGGCAGAAAGTCAAAAGAAGGAGAGAAAAGAAAAGGGAAAGCATGTCTATGAAATCGCATAATTGTGCCGCAGGGAATTTTAATCAATTAGAACCGCAGAGCTAATTAAAGGCGGCATTGTGTTTACTGACTCAGAGCAGCGAGCTCAGGGGGAACAAACACTGCACACACACACACACTGCCTGTTGACTCAAGGCATATGCATGTGTGTTGTATGTCATAGGTTTAATCTGAGTCATAGCATTTTTCCCTGAGAGATAATAAATAAAAGCTTTAAAAATAGTTAAAAGCACACATCAGGTGGTCGAGTGTCCACACACACACACACACACACCTGATCCATTCATGAACACAAAGCCCAGTCACGCTTTATCTGTCAGTGTTGAGCTAAGAGAGTTGACCCTCTCGAGCAGCCGGGCGCTGAATGTCTAATGGTGTCTGACAGTGTCCAAATGGACTCCCATACAGTTCAGAGAAAGTCATTTACATCATTTAGTGCTCCTGATGAGATGAATAATAAATGAATTACTGCCCTGATGGGAGCAAAAAAAAAAAAAAAGAGAGGGAGAGAGAGGAGTTGATTGAGACAGGAAGCTCTGCTGTTGGCTGTGAACTAAGGCGATGCAAACAGGTGCTGTGTTTACCGCACGCGCTCACTGAGGAGCCGCTCTGCAGCTGTAACATTTTCCTGACATCCTCCAGAGTGAAGGTAATTTCATTACCCAGCATCCAAACTCTACATGCTTGACTAGTCGAGGGGAGAAGGGAAATCAATAGACACCATTACCATGGTTCTCAGTCGAGGCGTAATGGATATGCATACACTCGGCGCGTGTGTGTGTGTGTGCGTTTTTGTCGCCGTGTGTGTGTTGCAGTGTAAAACAAACCTCATTTACTGTTGACTAATGAAGATTTAAGAACCTACTGTTTGTCTTTTTCTGAGCAGCTGTCAGGGGTTGATTACATCTTCACATCATAAAGGAGTCCTCGCCGCCATGCAACGGCGTCGTCTTACGTTTCACGCCTGTCTCCTCCCTGCCTGGAGGCCCCCTCAGCTGAGAGATGGGGGGTTGGGGGCCAGAACGTGACCCCGCGACCCCCCGCAGCATGATGGGAGAGCGGAGGAGGAGGAGGAGGAAGTGGAGGAGTCAGACGGGTCACTGGAGTGGATCACACCACGTCAGGCCACCAGACTCCTCCATCTGCTATCAGAGGTGCGTCTGTCTGCCCGGTAATTAAAATGAATTACTGAAAATGAAGCGAGCCCGTCACACGCAGAGGTGCGACGGCCAATCAACACGCAAAACATCCAGAACGCTCCTCAGTTATGACACCGCCTCTGATAGACGTCGTGTCTTCTGCCTCGGCCGTTATCTGCGCCGCACATCATCACGAGTGGCGCGGTGCCGGCGATGTTTTGTTTAACAGGCTTATCTAGCTCCTGCTATGGCGCCGGCAATTTGTCTTTTAATTTTGAGACAACATCACTTTACATCTGTCATTTCGGAGACGGTGGGAGATTGTCTTTTCCTTTTCCTCGTGCGAGCAGCCGTCGTTGTGTCCCACTGTGATGTATGGATTAGTAAAAACCATCTTGACAGTCAGGAGCACGCCTGAGTGAGCAAACATCCTAATGTATCCACTCACCGCACGCTGGGCTTTGTGTAAAAATAATAAAAAAAAAACAATCTCAATAAACCTCAGTTGAGAAATATTAATTTTTTTACAACCCTGCCATTATTGTGTCTATTTATTCCTATTGGTGTTTGTAACTTTTTGCTTTAGTGTTTAGATGTGGATCTGAGGACACGCTGGAGTCCAACACATTACCTCAACCAAATTGTGTGGAATAAAACATCTATTTATTTTGTTTAATTTCTCCAGTGTGTTGCACTGTAGTGTGCTGCTCGAGCTGTAGAGCTTCCAGTTATGATTGTTTTAATTGGTGACTAATGTGTTGAGAGCATCGAGTCCGAGATGACAAGCAGCACAAAGGCAGGAGTCTGTTTCACGATACAAAGAAAAGCGTCTCCTGTCACTTTGATTAAAGTGAACCAGCTAATGTTACTTAATAAATTACTTGAAGCAGTAAACACATTATTACACTTGAAACAAGAGGCAGCTCAGCAAAAGTACAGGACTGTGTGTTTAACTGAATTTATTTGTCTTAATGAAGCAGTAATTCTTAAAAAAAAAAGTTACAAATTTTACTTTAAAGACACAGTTACTTCCTTAAACACAGGCATGATGATAAAGCCTTATTCATACAGGAGTAAATGGAGCATTTGGTGGGAACTATTTTCAGCTGCAGAGTAATTTGAAAAATGTCTTTAAATCTTCTGGTTAATTTGTCACATAGGCTACGTTCACACTGCAGGCTAAAGTGACCCAAATCCCATTTTTTTGCCCCTATGTGACCTGTATATGATCTTTTCATGGCAGTGTGAACAACACAGATCTGATTTTTTCAAATGCGACCCAGGCCACTTGGATATGTGGTCCTAAATCAGATATGTATCCGATCTTTTGCCATGCGACTTCTGTCTGAACGTCCAGGTTGCATTTATCAGACGTACACGTCACAATACGCGACAAACGTCTTTAATCTGTGTAACTACGTATCATTAATCGTTCTGTCCTCTTCTGCACATGCGGGACACTTTTGGGTTGTATTTAAGTTCACATGGGAGATCACATACAAGTCGCATTTAATTGGAAATGTGAACAAACTTGCAAAAAAATCAGATTTCACAAAAAAAATCTGAATTGAGCATTAAGCCCTGCAGTCTGAACATAGCCATAGACTCTACATAGATTTAGACACAGCAACTAGGTCTCAAAATTTTGGGAAGTGCGATACCACCGACGGCCACTAGATGCTGGCTCAAAAAAACTTTGGCTCCAATTGACTTCAATTCAAAAATCCTCATTTTCAGTCATGAAATCCTCAGTCAATACATTTTTCCAGAAGTCAAAGTTGATTCTTCTTCTCAGTGATCTGCTGGTCCATCTGAAAATCACTTCATCATTAAGTAGATATCAGGCTTCAAGAAGAGGAAGATTTAGGGGCGTGGCTTGTTTGATTGACAAAACTCTGCTCACATTGGACAGTGTCCTCAGGTTCAAGGGTCAGACATCTTTTAAATGGCCAAACTCCACATGCATCAACTACTGCAGCATTATGTTAATCATCATATATCACCTTCCATATACATTTCTAAACTGTATTTAGTTCTCAGGCTGTTAGCATGAAGTGAGTAACCTGCTAACCTCCTGACTCACAGCAGCTTCAGCTCACAGCGCTGTACCTGGCGCCGTGAAGTTATTTAAGAATCAGAAACTTTATTAATCCCTGCAGGGATGACCTTGCAACTGTTCACTCGAGATTATGGAGGTTGTGAAATTATACAGTGTGTATTAAGTAATGTGAACAAAGCAATTCAATAAATTAATTGAACAGCTAATTAGCACATACTGATAAATGGTGCTGTTACCCAGTGAGTTGCCGTGAAATAATTCAGGCAATAAAATCATCAAACAATTTGCATGTATTAACCGTAAGTTCATAAATTATTATTTAATTACTTAATTAGAGTGACAGCCACCAATCACTCTGACAACTGGTAATAATTATTATACTTATTAATTATGGTTATTAATAGATACATTATTAACAATGCTGCATGTTTTACATTAAAAAGAGTAGAGGGAAAAAATACAATATAAAGGAAACGTTGTGTTTCTGAGACAAACTGCTGTGAAGGTTGAATTAATGAAGGTTAAGAAATAACAGCGGACATTTTTCCGACTCCAGAGCTTCATCCTGGTAAATGGTTTTAAACATGAATCATCACAGATGACGTCAATGAAATCCACTTAGACAGCAATCTGTTACATTTATATATTGATGAGAGTGGAATAGAGGTACATGTGAGGCACTTCACACCACAATATATATTCAGTTTTTTTACTGTATATGCTATTAACAACACAGATCAAAACAGATTTTTTTTGCACTTCCTCTGCCTCATTTTTGAGACACAACAGCTTTGTCTATTTCTACATACAGTCTATGGTTCATAGACTCAACAGATCCTGTAACAGTTTCAAATTAAAAGCCCTCTAACATTTTCATCAATAGAACCCTCCATTTCTTAATAGGGCTTTTATTGTGAAACATTTGAACACAGTTACTAATAATAACAACAGTCAGCTGAGATACCAGCACAACCACAGAGACTGAAATAGGACAATAGTGAAGTGTATTTCCAGCAAAACAAAGTGTCGGAAAAATTCATCATTATTATTAAATGTATTAAATTAGAGTAGTAGAAATACATTACAATACATACACAGTACTTTATGTTTATCTGACCAGCACTAGGAGCTTATCCACTCTTGTGTCTAAATGTTCAATTCGAATTCCTCATTTTATTTTGAAAAGGTATTTTCTCATGTGTTTCTAGCTCTTTTACTTCCTGTCTTTGTGGGGGTGCATCACCTGTGTCTCATTAATCAATCCCTCACTTGTGTATTTACACCCCTGCCACACCACCCATCAGTTGAAAGAGTTTTCGGACTTTGCCTGAGTTTCCGATCTGGTGAAAAACAATCCTTGAGCTCAGCCTTGTAGATGAATTTCCCATTCGAACTCTGACTCAGCTCTGATTGAACTGACAGTACTGTAGTTAGTCCTGACAATGGGCCTGGAAGCTGAAGGATAGGAAAAGCTTGCTCCAGGTCCAGTGTTGAACTACAACAGGTGGCCGACATGTTTGAGCCAATTTGGATCAACCCTCCAGAGACGGCTGAGGTCGAAGTCTCGCTACGTGACAAGTGTCGCGTTGGTGGCTCACTGCCAGACTGTGTAGTAATTACTGCATGCGATTAAATAATTGACTGCTAAATCACTGCGGAGCGACCACTCGCACATGCCAGTAAAATTTCTAGAGTGTGAATGTGACAAATTATGTAGGAAGTTTGACAGTGAAGCTCAGAAAAAAATCTGCTGTTTCCTGCTTTGAGCCCTCAGCTTTAAGCTTTTAGCTGTTGCTACCTCACTAATTAAATTAAACTTGCTGTGGTCAGGACTGTGTTTCTATGTAAACAGATGTCAACATGACACAGCAGTTTGTCCTCAGTCAGCAGCGTGACTCTGTAGCACTGCTGTACAGACACAGAGGAGTCAGTGTTTCTATAGTTTACCAACTTACTACAAATCAGCTGATTGGTTCACATGCATTTCAGGAGTCAAAGCCTCCACAGTTACAATTTCATGTGTATCAATACATTAAGTGGATGAATGTTTAAATATCAGTTTACTATTTGAGAGAAGTAGCTCCTGTAAATGGTTAGTGGGGTTTCATGTGTGAATCGATAGAGTATATCTTTATATCTATATACTTCAGGTAGATCACATTGATCTACCTGAAAAAAATCACATTACCCCAGGAAGATGTTATTACCACATCTCTAGGACCTAATTGACCCATTAAAACCTTTACCTACACTGATTAAATGCTGGTTAAAAAGGAGTGAGATTTAGGCTAACGCTAGTCTGTAGCTAGCTTATTTCACTATGAACATGAAGCTAACAGGTTCATTTCTCCTCACAGACTGTAAGCTAGGCTACTCACCTTTGTTGGAGAAACACTGGCTCACATATTGACACATTTCATTTGCCTCTCTTCTCTCTCCTTTCTCTCTTTCCTGTTTTGAAAACCAGATTTTATTTTAGTACTATAGGCAGCACTGTAGCTCTGACAGCTACTGACTGCTGGAAGCACCGTCACCCTGAGTGCGCTAAGGCAGGACCAAACCATTTCATACAGAAACAGGGGGGTGGTCGGTCAATATGGATGTTTACTTTTTGGTCAATGTGGATATTTAACTTTTACTGCAAAAAACAAAGAGATTGTTTTTGATCGTTTTCTAACTATATTTGAAAAAAATATTCAAAACCCACATAGCAAAATCATTGTTTAATTTTTTACCTATTTTTTTTAATTTTCCTCACTTTTCCCCCTTATACTGTACTCCTGCTCTCAGCTCATCTCAACACTCAAGATGAATCTAAGGAGGTCGAGCCAAACATTACACAAGTTCTCAGGTAATAAACAAGTTTGATCATGGACGGCCAAAAATGCTACGGAAGCCTGTTTGTGCCACTTTCCACTCAATGGGGGAACCTTTCTGAAACACAAAGAGATGTAACAAGTTAAATCAGCATTTTCAAAACAAAACGAGGATAAGTGCTCCTTCTAGAAAATCCTTAATATGCACTTTCTTTATGAGCTTCCCGTTCTTCCACGTGCCTGGCAAGTTAAAAGGCATTTAGTGCTTTTATTCAATACGAGTTTATGAACACAGTGACGCTTTTTATGGGGCCTATCATGGACTGGGGGTGCGGTCAGAATAACGCAGTCAGCACCAATAAATAAGCGCTGCTCAGGACCAAGTAGGAGTGGATGCCACCCAGGTTCACAGAGGACGCTGAAGGGTCGCAGCCAATTTGAATATACAGCTGAATGGGACAGGTGGTCATGAATAATGCTGGACCAACCGGAGCATTTACACAGGTTTCTCATGTGTGTTTACCAGCAATCTCCAAGCTGCTGCATCAGAATGAAAACAAAGGTGTGGAAGATGATCTCAGTTCATCTTGTGCAAGTCAATCTCACTGCAGAGCCCATTAAACCTGGTTGGAGGAAACTGTCAATAAAGGTGTTTATTGCTGCATCTGCGTGATGTTATTGCTGGTGTGGGATTTAGTTACAGTGTCTTCACACTGCAAACCTATGGAAGGGTTAGTTGCACCAATCAAAGCCACTGTCAGGGTAGACCAATAAGACCACTGGTAGCAACACCTAACTAGTCTGACTTCAGTGGTCATCCAAGCTGTTAGTTTTCATCCTGGCTGCATCATTTGCAGTTGACATTGAAGCTACAATAGCCTGGGGCAGGTATCTGAAAACGATGCATGACGATCTAAAATGTATGCACATGTATGTGTTTATCTGTCGGTCAATGCACAACAAACTGGACACCTTCACCAAGGATTATGATTATTTTTATAGCCATTTTGTTGCTCTTGTTTATGGATGTAGGGAGGCTACAGGAAAAGGACATTAATGTTCTTCATCCCACCTGCAAAGATCAGACTGGTTGACTCTTTCTACAACAGTAATGTGAGCAGTGAATCAAACCCCTGAGAGGCTACATGTGGCAAAACATCCTGCTGATTAAACAATAGAATATTTCATTTGTAGTTGTCCTACAGGAAATGCAGTTTTTCCTTATCTGATACTTCTATTAGCAAAGAAATCAATGGGGTCATGAATCCCTGGACCTGTTTGATATGACAACATGTGGTTTGGATAGGCTTAGGCACGAAAAATCAACACATTGTGGATTGCAATAAAATCACGTTTCATCATCATAGTTATAATATTGACCTTCACACAGGAGGTTACCATTTTACCTGCATTTTATCATTTTGTTTGGTTGTCCATTAGCAACATTAGGGGAAAAGTACTGAGCAGATCGGTACAGATCAGTGTTACTGAAGGAACACATGATTACATTTTGGGCAGGCTCAGAAGATTATAATGGGTAACTAATTTAACAAAGATTAAGGTATCAGAGAACCAGTAGGGTCTTAATGGACTTTTTTTTAACATAATGAAGCATGATGGTTTCTACAATCTGGGGCAGTTTGGTGGCAGAAGTTTGTGCTTTCTGAGTACTTTCTAATGACCTCTTAAGTAAAAGAAAGAAACTGAGTGAACAGCAAGTTACTGCTCCTATGGTAAAGTTTTTGTTGAGCCATCCACCCACCCTGACCTCCTCACTGTGCCCAAAACTACCCAAACTGCTTCTTTGCTGGAGACCTGCCTCATTACTGCATAAACAAACATCATGTTGGTATTTGATGGAACTGATATTGTTTTTCTTGGGAGAACATAGTAAATGCAGATGTTCTGCTGCTTTAAAGATGTTTGTTAATCAGTTATGAACAAATAAAAGTAATGATAAAGGACAACAAGGTGTTGGCATATTTAAATGTAATTAAATGGGGAATTACTCTCAGTCTGCCGCTGATGGAAATGATGCTGGAAAAAGCAACACAGACCTATATTTGAGTTCCTGAGATTTTGTCTGTGTTTTTTCAGTCTCATTTGTCACTGTGATGTAATTAGCTTTTCTGCCCTCCCATTAGTAGCTGTTTAAGCCTTCAGCGATTTCAAGTACTTATCTCAACTGTTCCATCTCCACTGTAAGTCTTCTATCTTCCAGCCAATCGAGCAACACAGTAAGACCGATGCTCCCTGCCACCGGCACAGGCTTTTAAACGTGAGGTGTTTCATTATCATCTCTGTCTCATTTCCTGTCTCATTCCTATTTTGAGTTTTATCAGATGAAGTCAAACTCAGCAGAAAGAATCATCTCATTTTCTGACATGGCATGAAAATACTCCCATCTGTTACAGATACACAGTTGTTCCTATAGGTGCATTTCACAGCAGGTATTTGACTGGTTAAAGTAGGAAAAGCACAGCGGGCACTAATGACATGACTGATGACTAGTGGAGTGGCTCAGTAAGGCATGACAGTGTGACAATGAGACAGCACACACACAGTTCTGAAGCAGAAATGATAGTTTTATTATTTACACCTGTGCTTGTCCAACTGTGACCCACCAAAGTGTCTGAAAGCCTCTTGTTACATTTCCTCTGAACACTGAAAGTGTGTTTTTAATCCCTTGCTAATATATCCAGATCCAAACTGAAGAGCTTCAGGCAAAATATTTTTATAAGTTTTACAAATTTTGGAAATAAAACATGCAGCTAATTCCATCCTGATAAGTTTTATTTCTCTAGGGGAGGTGGAGTGATTTTAATATAAACTGTGCTCTGCTTAGTGAAGTTGTAATGTCAGGTACTGCTATTCCCTTTTCAGGTTGTCCTGAAGGTTGTCCATATCTGCTTAAAATATCGTCTGCTTTGATAAGTTCAATTCATATGTGCCGTGAATATTTCCTTCCCCACCTCCGGTAATGTTAGCTCTGTCTGAATGCCAAAATGTTTGCAGTTTCCAGGCACCATTAGACCAGGTTTATTTTACATATGACATTATTAAAAGCCAAATTCATGCAATATCCCACCAGAGCCTGGTCAAACAATACAAGATCATTACAAACAGTTAATAATACAAGTGCAACAAATGCAAAGGACAACAAAGAGAATAGAGAATCAGTCCAACTATGAGATTCACATCATGATCAATCACTGGCTGATAAATGTGAAGATCACCTGAATCTATTAATAAATAATTAAAAGCATGTAAGCTAATTCAGGCAGATATCTCAAGTGTACTCTATTGAGTGCATTGGATGATGTATTGTACTGAAATATTCAGAGATCTACCTACTACATTGTTCTGCAACACACTGCACCGCATCCAGAAAACTCTGTTCATTTAACATATCATTAACATCCCAGTAGGCTTTCAAACTAAGTTACTCTGAGAGGGACATTATTTTCAAACCCCACACAGTGCTATGCTGAGCTCAGCATATCCTTGTAAGGGGTTGCAGTGTCACAGCCTCGATGGCAAACATCAAAATGTTACATATTCTGCAACGGCTTAACCGCTTCTTAGCTGGATGAAAAACACTTGGTGCAGTATTGTTACTTATTTACGAAGATGTTGCTGTACTATGGCATTACCCTGCAAGCTATGTATTTTGTGTATTATATATTTAATGTTGTGTGTCATTGGAAAGGAGCTGAGGAACAGTGCATCTGTTGCAGTGGAGTTACAGTAAAACTCAAAACTTACTGAGGAAATGTTGCAAGTAAAACATTGACAGAGAGTTGTAGCAGCCATAGTAGAGAAAAATAAATAAAGGATTATCTTGTCCTCTCACGGTTTCAGTGCAAAATACCAAGTGCAAAGCAATATCAGGGTTAAATTAATGGAAATGTGAACTGCATGCCAGCATTTTCATCTCCACTGTCATAGAAATTTTGTGGCTATATAAAAAAAATCTGTCAAACTGCCTCTCTGACCCTGTTAGACCTGTACCTCTCCACACTCGATGACACTGTCCTATGAATTCTAAGGCAGCGCTGCAGTAACCTCCTGAGGACATCTACATCCCGTCAAAAACAAAACAAAAAAAAACAACCCTCCAGCATCCTGCAGTGCTGCTCAGTCTTACGAGCGGCGATCTCCCTGCAACACACAGCTGTTTTTCATGCTTTCAGTGCTCAGCTATGCAGAAAATTAACTCCAGCGGCTACAGCAGATCCACACCAGCCAATCTAAACACAGCCTCTACCTCTATCCATTTCCCTACATATCTCTGTCCGCTTCCTGCACGCACAATCAAGATGACGTGTCATGTCCGCCCTCGAACATCATCTACACCTTCGCATCAGCGGCGGTCAAGCACCTGTCCACTGTTAGATTTGCAGCCATAAATCAGCTCAATCTTTACACATCAAGCTCTCACACGGATGATTCACGAAGTCTGCTCTCTAAACGTCACTGGTTTGTATTACCACTTGATGAGCCACCACTTCAAATGAAGATATTTCTCTTTTTAATTTGCTGCATCATTGTGCTCACACTACACGAGATGAGAGCTAATATAAAGTTGAACAAAATCCTCTTGACAGGTAGGTGATTTTATGACTTCATTCTGGGTTGGCTGCTGTGGACAGTAATGTTCATTATATCCTAAACCTGCAAAGAATCTACAGTGAAAACTAGTGTTGTAGTCAAGACCGTACCAACCGAGTCCAAGACATTATCAGTACTAGAGAGTATTGAGACCGAGACAAGACCAAGACTGTATGTATCAAAGAAAAATCACAACAAAACAGAACCAAATGAACAGTGTCTTTTTGGGTTTTTTTTTCAAATTAAGTTTACCGTATTATCCAGACTATTGAGCGCACCTGTCTATAAGCCGCTATTGAATTTATTCCAACAGTTTCATGTGGTCCACTCTGACCAGGTCTGATGAGACGAGGCTAAATGTATCAGCAGCACGGAGACTGCTAGCTTGTAAAAAGCTAACGAGCTTCGTGCCGCCGACACATGAGCCACACCGGTGTTTAAGCTGCAGGGTTCAAACGTCAGAAAAAACACATAAATGTATGAAGCCCTTGAAGGGAGATGAAGAAAAAAAAAAAATTTGATGGAGAAAAAAAAGTTCTGGTATAGTTTCATGAGATAGTTATCTGGTGCGCACCAGTTAGCACTCAAGTTAGCATTTTCGGTACACAGAAGAGGCTGAATTTCTCGGTCCACCTTAAAGTGGCATAACGCCTGTGGCTGGCAGTGTTCAGTAATTTTCAAGCTAATTCATGAACTGAAGACTTGAACAAATTATGCATACTCTTCAGTATACTGGAAATGCTAACTCGTGCGCAAGAGATTGTTATCTGGTGCGCACTAGATACCGGCACTTTTTTTCTTTTCCTTCTTCATCAAAAATTTTTTTTGTCATGTCCCTTTAGGGGCTCCGTATGAATGTAATAGTCACCAAAACTAATTTTCCTAGCATCTCCAGTCGTCTCCATCCACTCTCTGTGAACAGGGGGCATGTCACTCTGTGTCACAAAGACCGTGTGACACCGGGAAGGCAGCAGCTACATTTCACTCTTCTCACTTTCTCACTGGTCTTGATCAAAAAACTCGAGTCCACCCTGTTCGAGACCGAGTAAAAATACCTTTGATACCAAGACCATTAAAAAGTGGTCTCAAGACCGGTTTCGAGACCAAGGCTGATCTCGAGTACTACAACACTGGTGAAAACTAGCAGAGATCTTCATGTACTAATGTGGATTCAATGTTCTTGGTGTGATTCTGACCTTTGTCACTTGTCACACCCTTTCTCTCCTCCTTTGTATCCTGTCACCTCTCCAGCTGCACTGCAAAGATAAAGGCACTGAAACAAGCAGGTTACAAGGACGTTCTTTTACACTTTGGTCTGATGTGGACCAGGCTGGGGTGTAACTAGGAATAATGCTGTTTCTACAACTGATAGTGTATTAGTTAAATGGAAGATACAGAAGTAGCACATCAAATCCCATTCAACATGCTAAAATGCCAGTTGGGACTCGGATCCTTTCCACTGCTAAACATCATCTCTCAGTTTGCCTCATCTATGAAAGTGATGCCAGGCAGGTCTTCACTGACAGAGTGGGCACAAAACACACACATGCGCACACACACGCACACACTGGGTGTTTCATTCTGCTGTCAGCTGTCTCTGTCGCTGTGAGCTCCTTCCCTCCTCCTCCACACACGCTCCTGGCAGTGGCAGGTCTAAAAAGACGTGGGAGGACAGGGGATGTAGAAACAGATGGGTGCTGGCACCAGCCGAAAAACCGAGACACTGACAGTAATGGGCCCGAAGAGAGACGGGAAGGGACGGCCCCATCTGGGGGCCTGATACCGCTCCACCAGCCAGAAGCAAAACACGGATTTAGAAGCAGACAATAAGATTTCCTGTCGCCTAAAACCCAGTCAGGCTGCCGAAGCTGCTCCGCACCTCAGATCTGATTTACAGGAAAGTCTCGGGCTCAAGTTTGATTTCACTACAATGTAATTTTGTGTGTTTATAAATGCTCGAGGTTGCTGGGTTAGTGCCCTCGCCACCCATGCAGGTGCAGACACATCGTTTCAGTGGCTATGTCAAAGGAGTGTAATTGTGTTTTGAAAATTTCAGCCTGTGGTGTTATTGAGTATTTTCTGGTTTTCATGCCATCAAATTGATTCTTAAAGGCTATGTGACATTTGTAGAAATAAAAATCCTGAAATCCTAAAAAATCCTGGTTGAACAGTTGCTTCAACAGTATTTTCCTAACTCTAAATCCAGTGCTGGATGCTATTATTATATCAAAATACCTTCAAAGGTATAAGAATGACATTGTATCTGAGTATCCTCATGATTATTAGCTATAGTACACAGAGAGAAAGCTGTGCCATTATTGTAATGCTGGATAAAGATTGAAAATAAAATAAAAATAAAGTAGATTAAGTAAAAAATCTCTATTAGGATGTCAAGGACCAATTACTCCACATGAATACAAAGTATACAATGGTTTTAATATTTTCCAGGAAAACAGTATTAACAATAAATATGTGTTTAATAATAAGAGAAACTTCAATTGAGTTAGAAAGCACTCAGAAAACACAAATGTTTGCCAAAGCATAATCCAGATGTACTGATGCTATAGACTGAACAGTGTTGCCCTCCTGTGGTCAAATAGCAACAGTATGTCAATGAAATGTTTTCCAATTATAATAGACTGGGATGTTTTCTAACAGGATCTCTTGTTTGTTGTGTAATACCTTTTAAAAAAATTCAAAAAATTGTTGAGATCTGTAGTTTTTTGGTTAATGTTGCTAACAGATGGTCAAACAAACAAACACGGGGGAAAACATGACCTTAAAAATGTTACTTTGTTACAACTGCTTAAGAGTGTGCCTCTTAAATCATACAGTAGATTATGATTCATCCTTGTTCTGTGTCAAACGACTGGTGAGATCAAACAGAAAGTACTGGTGTGCAGAGTGTGAAGCATAGACTGGACAAAGCTAACATGACATCACAGCCAGGAGTTTGGCATTTGAACGCTGCTGTGTTGGTTGCTTGGAGCCAGAAGTGACCATATTTGGATTTGAGGGAGGAGTAAGGAGATGGATCTGATCCTTGAACCTGAGGACATTGTCTAATGTGTAAAAGATTCAAGGTCAATGAATTAAATCATTGGCGACCAAGTCAATCAAACTAACCACACCCCTTTCTGCATTTCAGGACTGGCTCTACTGTGATAACCTGGTTGCTCCATCCATTTCTATATACAGTCTATGGTCTGAAGTCTCACAGCAGCACCTGGTTGTCCATTTAGTTCACGAAAGGTGTAAACAACACCTCAGCTGACATGTGTAAACCCAGTGGCTACGCAGCACTGACGCAGTGCCACCACTAACAGTTCAATGTCTGGGCTGCAGAAATGCTCCTTGACAGTAACGTGACTGAGGGCGACACTATTTGTTGTTAATAAAAGCAGCTGCCAGTCCACGTCTTTCTTTGCCTCACTTCATGTCTGCTCAAACCATCTAAAAGCCGTTGATGGTTCACGGGATCCACAGTGGGATTTTTCTTTGTTTTGGAGCCATATCTCTGTGAAACAAATAACACTCACACAAGTTCCCTCGATACCTCACTAGTGCCATTAGCCTGACCATCGCGGTGTGTA
Source organism: Pseudochromis fuscus (assembly GCA_900323345.1). Taxonomy (NCBI): domain Eukaryota; kingdom Metazoa; phylum Chordata; class Actinopteri; family Pseudochromidae; genus Pseudochromis; species Pseudochromis fuscus. Next base: position 46,034 of record OOFC01022711.1, read on the forward strand.
GTGATCTCACACTTCCCCTTTTACATCAGTCTCTATTGTGTGGAACCAGCTCCTTTCTCTAATCACTCCTTATATTACCTCCTCTGTGTTCCCTTGTGTGGAGTTGCTGGGAAACAGTAGCACTGTGGGATGAAAGACGTAATAAAACGGTGAAAAAACATTGAAGATGTACCAGCTAATACATCTGAAGACGGCACAACTTAAAAAAAATAGTCGCCTTGAATAATCCAAACAAGCACGACAAGAAAAAGTTGATTTAAAAGTTGAAGTTAAAGGCTTATTTAACTTTATTTCTTGTAAAGGTGGTATTTCCTAAAAGTATGAATCACAGACTGTATATAGAGAGAATGAAGTGTCGCCATGTTGGTTGTATGGAGCCATAAGTGACCATATATGGATGTGAAGGGAGGAGTAGGAAGTGGGTCTGACCCTTGAACCTCGACACTGCCTAATGCAGTGGTGCCCAACCCTGGTCCTTGAGGGCCACTATCCAGCATGTTTTAGATCAGGGGTGCTCAATCCTGGTCCTCGAGAGCCCCTATCCAGCATGTTTCAGATCAGGGGTGCTCAATCCTGGTCCTCGAGAGCCCCTATCCAGCATGTTTCAGATCAGGGGTGCTCAATCCTGGTCCTCGAGAGCCCCTATCCAGCATGTTTCAGATCAGGGGTGCTCAATCCTGGTCCTCGAGAGCCCCTATCCAGCATGTTTCAGATCAGGGGTGCTCAATCCTGGTCCTCGAGAGCCCCTATCCAGCATGTTTCAGATCAGGGGTGCTCAATCCTGGTCCTCGAGAGCCCCTATCCAGCATGTTTTAGATGTTTCCCTCTTCCAACACACCTGATTCTAATGAAGCCTGATAACGATCCTGATCATTAGAATCAGGTGTGTTTGAAGAAGGAAACATCTAAAACATGCAGGATAGGGGCTCTTGAGGACCAGGATTGGGCACCACAGGCCTAACGTGTATGAGACTTGACTCTTTGAAGTCCAGAGGTGTCAACAAAACCAAACATACCACTAAACATTTCTCTTTCTGAAGCCTATTATCTACTTTGTTATGATTTTATTCATTTCATTTTTGAGCTGTGGTTGCTTCATCTAATTCAGCGGTACCCAATGCTGGTCCTCAAGGGCCAGATCAGGATCGTTATCAGGCTTCAGCAGGGCTTGATGATGAGCTGGTCATTTGAATCAGGTGTGTTGGAAGAGGAAACATCAACAACATGCAGGATAGCGGCCCTCGAGGACCAGGATTGAGCACCCCTGGTCTAATTCTATGGTTTACATCCGTAGCCAATTGGGTTCTTCTTTCCTCCCTTGGCTGGACCACTGCTGCATTTCTTCCCACCATTTACAGTGTGACACCATTGGTAGTTGCATGTCACACCACCCACATTTACCTACAGCACGTCAGGAGGTCAGAAACGCTGCAGCTTACCTTTAAATTCACATTTTCTATCTATGTTATGCGTGTATGATATTGCTTGGCAACCAACTGCACTGCTTCATTAGATCAAAGGATGCAACCCAGTGAGGAAACTTAATTAACCAACACATAATTAAAAGGACTGTTGAAGCACATTATTGTTCAGATTGCTTTGCCAACAGCTATTTTCCACCCAAAGTGTGCATGTGTGCGAGCTGGAGACAAACACAGACAGAGACAGAGAGGGGAAGCAGCAGAGAAAGGGGAAAAACTCCGGATAACAAACCAGATGTTGATATGAAACATATTTGAAATTTGATATAATAAAGATACCTCGATAAATTTCCTCATTAACACACAAAGAAAACTCCTCTCTCCAGGGCTTACTGTGATTAAACAGGATGATGCGAGCACCACATTGTTCACATTATTATTATTTTATCATAATAAGTCTGATTGTGGCATAAGTCGGACACTTTAAAAGGAATTATTCATTTCCTTCTACAAAAAAAATCTGTGAATCAGCGATGAAGCATGAGGGGAAGTGATAAGAGAGTTATGGCCAAAAACTATGATTTCCACTATGTCAGGTCATTTCATCATCATCAGTCCATCAAAATTGAAGAAGATATAATTAAAGATTTATTTTTTCATAATGTTAAGTTTTCTGTCTTCATAGAACCTCAGTGCAACTTCATGAACAGCAACATTTTCACCAAAACTGAGGAAAATGTGTTTAGAAACTGGACTCGCACCAGTTGAACCACCTGCAGTTAACACAAATCTAATTCCACTGCCATGCTATGAAGATGTAGTTCATTTAAATCAGATCATTACACCCTGATACCGCAAACCATTAAACACTCATTGAGCTACTTGTAGGCCTATTTTATGGCAGACGGTTTACCTTGCCACTGTGGGAAAATCACAAGAGCAAATAATAAAATGATGATGGCTGAATCCCATTTAGCTTCTTGAATTCAAGGTTGGCCCACAGTCACACTGTCTGGGCTGACTGGGGCTGTGTAGCTGTGAATAATATCAGCTTCATCTGTGCTGGAGAAGCTTGATCTCTATTCTACTCTCTGCAAGAAAGAGCAAGTTAAAACATCATTCATATCAAATATACATTAAATGCAGTTGAATATTTGTAACTGTGTCAAAAAGGGAATTTTCCTAAGATAAGAGCACCTGTAATTTTGACATGAACATGAATGGTGACATGTGGCTAATGGAAGTGACGTGTCAATATTAGCTATTGAAGTGGAAATCAAAAGTAAAGTCAGCACCATGACCATTTCATCCTGATTTGGATTAAAGGAAACTAAAAAGAGCACATATCTGTTTCAAGACATAATTCATATCTGATCTCTAACAGATTGTCTTTATCAGCAAATCAAAGACGTGACAAAATCGTTTCCACTTTGTACCTATTGCTTTCTTCTTCTCCTTCCTCTCTGGCTCATGTATGTAGTTGTGGTGTTTTACTGCCCCCTACTGGTTTTCTGTCACCATTGTCTTTAAGTAAAAGGTTTTCTGGGATGGGATCATCGTCTGATTTAGCCAAAAATGTGTTCCTTGGATAATACGATATCTGTTTAAAAGGAGTGAGTGTGATCTGTTCAGGACTTTTTCCTGTTGCACAACAAACAAACCAGTGTGGGTGAAACATAACCTCCTTGGCAGAGGTAGTTACTTCCAATAAGATACTGATGTTATGGTTTTAATGATCATACAGTGACAGGTCAGAGCAAGCATAGATGGTGAAATTTGATTATGTAATGTAGAAATATGGAGCAGAAATAAACACCTGTAAATGTCCTAATCAGTGTCATTTCCTTCTTAGATTTTTTTTTACATTACGTCATTAAACTGTAATAATTTCAAACACTCACTGTTAGGAACTGCTCCTGTGCGTTCAACCTGTACAAAATCAGCTCTTCAGAGAGACAAAGGTTTGTGTTACAAAACAACTTTTGGGGAAAAAACTCCTGTGTGCTGCAGTTCAGCCGAGCTACCAGAAGAAGCAGTGACTTTATCATCATGACTGTTCAATTGTCAGCGATGACCTTTTGAAATAAGGTTAGAGTCTGACTCCAAAGATGTGAGTCAGCACGACACGTGTCATTCGATGTGAGTCACCATCACAGGCGATCAAATAACACACAGCTACCTCTGCAAAACACTGTTACTCTCCAAGGTAATCTGCTAAATATGACTCACATATTTTATTGTGTGTGGAATAATAAAGCATCCAGTAGGCCAAGTACGAGTGGATGAACTATTCACAAAAACCCGAGCCGCAGCATCCCGATAAGAGATGTAACTACTCTGAATAAGTTCAGTAGGTAAGTGCAGAAGATGCATGTAAATACAATAAGGCAGAATAAAATAGACTGGGAGGAAAATCTGAGAAACAGTGACATAATGCAAGTGAAAGATGAAGGACTGTAAAAATATTGTTGTACATATATTTGAATCTCTTTGTCCCAACATCTGAATCTTCCATAAAAGACAATCAGCTATTAAAAGTCAAGTACAAATGGAGAATATAAAGAACACAGAGCCAGTTCAAAGCTGCTTCCTCTGCCCTGTGGAAGTCCTGAATGTCTCTTTCAGGCATTTCAATTTATTTCATGATGCCTCCTGAAATGCTTATTCCAGCATTAGATCACTGGAGGAAGAAAAATGGCCATCCTCTTGGCCGCAAAGCGCCGCAATGCTGCGGAAAATCAATGTGAGCATATGACAGTTTGATTTCCATTTATGAGAATATCAGAGCATGTGCTGTGAACATTTTAAATAATTGGCCCAAAGAGCTCCTGACAGTGTTTTTATAGCGAGACCTGTACGTGTCTTCCCTTAAAGTAGAATTAGAGTGCGCCCAGCTTCACTTTACAACTAAGTGAGCAACGCGGACTCCTGGCTGAGAGTCCAGAACAAATCTTTTTTACTTGAAATGTAGCTTGAAATTAGCCACAGATACGCCTGCCTGCCTCAGAATGTTTGATTATTTCATTCTCAGCCTTTGGACTTGCAGCATATACTATATTTTACTCTGCAGGAAGATTTAGGGTAATGTCTGCTGCGACCTAGCACACATTCTGCTTTCCTGGGTAAATAGGAAAGTAGAAACTGGGCAGGAAACAAGCCACAGGAAGAGGGGAACTTCTTAAAAAAAAAAAGGCTGGACAGTATCGCTGATAATACACCAAGGTGTACACAATATGAGGACATATTGTGATAATATATTTTCAGGAAATTTACCTTTCATGGATAACACTTTTTTCCATAAGTCATTCTGATGTCTTCAGCTCATGTCACCTCCTCTTCTCAGTGATCTGGTGGTCTATCTGAAAATCAATTCATCCTTCAGTAGATATTAGGCTTCAGAAATAAGAGGACTAAATCCTCCTCTAGTGGTTAGTTTGATTGACAGGTCAGGTCTCCAATGATTTACAGGTGGTTGGGAGGCTCATTTACTGGTGAAATCCAGACTCGTCCACATCAGCGATACGCCTCCTCACGCTCCTCCCCCAAGGATATGGTCACTTCTTGCGCAACATGGCAACATTCAAATGCCAAACCAATGGGTGACAACAGGGTTGGGTACCAAAATCCTTTCCAAGTAGGAACCAAATTAAATTTAGTGAGTACCGGGTAGCCATAAAAAAAATTAAAATCTTGGTTCTGCTTATTGGTTCCTAGATTCACTCATTTTACACAATGGCTGCATTCAGACATTAGATATCTGCCAGGACCTGTCTGTTACGTATCTAACACATCATGTGACACCGCATGGCAACAGGAAATGGACCGGGGAAAGCGGTCGAAAGTGTGACTTCATTTTAGTAGAGAGAGCGGCGAATGTGGAAAATGCAACATGTGTGGGAAATTAATAATCCACAAGACAGGCTGCACTTGTTAAATATACATTTGGCTCCAAAAATTTAATTTTGTTCCCCAAAATCATCAAGTTGTGTTTGTAATTGTAATACTGCTAACAGAAGGATGGACATACAAACCAACACAGACAGAAACATAATCTTCTTGGTGGATGTAATATATATAACATATCATGTTCTACCAGTGTATAAACAGCAGGGCAAAATCTCAATGTTTTTTTTTTTTTATCATCTGATTGTGTACATCCCCACACTGCTCACCCTCTCTGCTAAACATAGCTGTGTCAAAGTGTCCTCACACTGAAACAGTGGCAGTGAAAGACTCAATAACAGCACGAGGATCTGTGGCTGGGACACAGCAGCAGCAATGTTGCTCTAATGTAAAAATAAAATTTAAAAAGTGTGAGTGCTCTTACAATGGTCACAGCTCAGACCAGCTTTTAGTTTCAGATAGTGAAGTGACAATCAGGTCAAAAAAACAAAAAACAAAACTGTGACTCTTCTTGCAAAATACATGTCTGTCCAAAATCAAGCTTTAACTCAGATGCTGGATTTTTAATGATCAAATATTCCCACAAATTACATTCTAACTTTTAACCCTTGTTAATAACTCATCTTCCCATTTACGTGTCTCTCTTCAGATAAAAACAGTTTTATAAATAGAGAAGTTTCAGCAAAAGATCAAAGGACGCACGCATCATGAAATCACTCAAATCTGAGTCCTCACATGTGTAAATGATGCATCAGAGGAGGCTGGATTTTAAAGCTGCCTGTTAAATGTCATGTAAAATAACTGAGCTGCTCTGACTCTGAAATCAGTCTGGACTGGGTTATGAGATGAAAAGATTTTCAGAATTTATGCCTCATAAAAGAGTATCACCAGCAATGGTATCACTCAGCTGTGGCTATCATACACACATACATGTTCAACAAAAAACTGAATTTAAAAAAAACACAAACAGAGGGGATTTCACAGCCAGCGTGACATTTAAGTCTGAGATTTTATTACTGTTGGAGCTGATTGGTCCAGTGGTTTTTATGATATTTTACAAACAGGGCCTCATTCACTCTGTAGTAGCAGGAACAACAAGGACCGACTCCACACTGTGGGTTCAACTGCTTGACCGTTTTAACTGGATCTGATTCAAATGAATGATTGGAAAAGTCAGTGAGCATGTCAGCCAGGCCAGTCAGCATCAGCTACACCCCAGCAAGCTCACAAGAAACTCTTTTACACCTGGAACTGCTCCTGTTGTAACAATGAAGATTAATGTAACTGCATTAGTGAATTTCCCTTTTAATTCATCTTCTTCCACAGAGAGGTCAGAGCACTGGGGCACAACAGCCTCTATCAGGGAAACTCAGCAGCTGTACACTATAAGTAAAAAATAAAATCCTGTAATCTCATCTTTTTTCTATGTTTACTTTCATGTGGTTTTTAATAGACCAAAATTTTAATTTAAAAAAATCAAAAAATTTACAGTGAAATTATAAGTGTAATGTAAAATCATAGGCTGTATATAGAGTGGACAAAGCTAATATAACTGTTTGTGGAAGCCATTTAAATGTTGCCATGTTGGTTGTTTGGAGCCAGAAGTGACCACATTTGGATCTGGAGGGATGAGTGAGGAGGCGGGTCTGACCTTTGAACCCAAGGGTCAAATGTGTGTGAGAGTTGAGTTCAGGTCTGACCTCATTGGAGACCAGAACTGTCAATCAAACTAAATCTTCCTCTGTTTGAAGTCTAATATCTACTTCATGATGAGGTCACTGAGAGGAAGAGTTAACTTCAGCTAATGACATCAGAAGGATTTGACTGAATAGTTCATGATTTGAAATGAAGATTTTTGCACTGATGTCAATTGGAGCCAGAGTTTTTTGAAGCCAGCATCTAGTGGCCATTGATGGTACTGCACTTGTTTGCACTTCTGTATTGGCGTCATTTCTGATCCCCAGTTGTTTTGTCCATTTCTATAAACAGTCTGTAAAATAATGCAAAAATATGTTACTGTGAAAAAAAACAAACAGGAATTTATTTGTTAGATGAAACTGTGAAAGTCAAACGTATGACTCTAAATATATTTATACAGCTTGTATAATTACTAACAAATAACTGTAAAAAGAAGCTTTGGTTCTGTAATTTTACTTTTAATTGGTTATTAATTGACATATCTATTGTGTAATTAGGAATATTTTCACAACAGAAAAATGTGTCAATTTTATTTTCACATGAAGAAATTTTAAATAACATGGTATCATGCACTGTAAATGTAGAAAATCAATATATTGTTATTGGAGTTGTTTATATTTTTCTATTTTACACTATTTATTGCACAGCAGTTAGCAGAAAATTATTATTTCAAGTGTAGTGTGGATTAACATTACAATATTCACCTATTAATTTAAGAAAGCATCTGAAAGGCCTTGTTGTGATTGCTGATGATGAATGCATACAGAATATCCACATCCTCCAAACCAAACTGAACAAAGCTATTCATCCATGCACCAACAGCACCAGGCGACTCCAAAAAGCAGAGTCAATCTAAATAAGTGATTCTGTCGGCCTCTCTGCCTCCTCATGTAGAGACAGCTCACATGAATGTTGTGGATCATCTGTTCCAGCAGGAAACAGCAACACTGACGTCTGTCACGCTTCCTGATTAAATATGTTAATGTTTCGCTGTCGTTGGTGAATTCTGAGTGTGTTGATCTGGGAGTGTACGCTGGTACCATCGACTCCTCACATGAACACATAACATCACATAACATATTGAAATCATGAATCTCTAAGTTGACAAGAGAACACGGGTACCACACACACACAGTCACACACACACACACACACACACACTTCAGGGCAAACTATGTTTAATAACCCACCAACAATGTCAAGATGTTTCCTGCCTTTCAACAGTTTGATGTGAAAAGGAAATAAAAAGTCATTTTACACACAACTTGACATACAGATGAGATGAGGAGCATCTCCACCTACTCCTCCAGTGTTTACCTTTTTTTTGTTGTTATTAAAAATGTCTGGCTTTGGACTCATGACTCAGGTCTGCCAGAAGATAAGACCCACTTTAATCCACACTTTTATTAAATACTCTAACCTTTATTCTGACCTTTCCAGGACATCTACTCCATCATCTGTTGTCTTTGCTGAGCCTAAAAAAAGACACTTTCTGACTCTGTAAATGGTTTCTGCTAAAATATATTGTACTGCATTACACTTTGGACAGATTTTGGAAAGAGTGTGTCTCCTGGCCTTGTCCTGCAGAAACAGAAAATGATGAGAGTAAATGGTCTAAGTAAGTGATGTGCAACAGGAGAATTCCTCTGTGTTGTGTAAAGCTGAGGTCTGTGTGCTCACTGCAGTAAATCTGAGTCGTAGATCAGCAAGCTGTCCTGTGGCCTGGACGGATTCGGAGGTGTCTCGAGGCGGCCTCTGTCTCGCTGTCAGACTTCACATTTTTCTGCAGGCTTGTGGGAGTCAGTGAGTAAAGCAACAATAGAGATGAAACCTGTGATTTGAAATAAGCCAAGTGATCGCTGCATGTTTACAGACAAGTAAGTTGTATTTTGAAACTAAAACAAAGAGAGTAACTAAAAACAAATATGGTTTATGTAACTAAATCAATGGTTCAACAGCATTTGAACATCACCATGGTGGTTCTTTAGAGCCAGAAGTGACCATATTTGGACATGAAGGGAGGAGTGAGGAGGTGGGTCTGCCTCTTGAACCACAGGACACTGTCCAATGTGGATGAGACTGATGCTCATTGGTAAATGAGCCTCAAAACCACCTGCAGATTATTGGAGACCAGACCTGTCAATCAAACTAACAACACCCCTAAATTTTTCTCCATCTACTTCATGTTTTTTTGTTTGTTTGTTTGTTTTCAGACAGTCCACCAGACCAAGAAAAGCTGATTTTCAGTAATGACATCAGAATGACTTGTGGGAAAAAAAACAATTCAATATTTCATGATTGAAATGACAATTTTTGAACTGAAGTCAATTGGAGCCTGAGTATTAGTATTGCTTTTTGTTTGCACTTCTGCATTGGCTTCACTTTTGAGGCCCGGTGACTACATCCATCTTTATTATGTCTGTTGTAATATGACATAGAACAAGTTACAGGAAATTTCAGAGAAGCAGTTTGAACAAACAAGTGTATTCATGATCTAAAATGTACTGAAACACGTGCAATTTTGTATTTGCTCATTTTGTATTCCCTCATACAAAAATCAAACATTACAAGAATCATAACTACATAAATAATGGAGGAGGGTTGATTGGGAGCAAAATTAACTGTTATTTTGTTCCTTTTCCCTGGAAATAAAGTCTCATCGACCCACATAAAGAAGAAAGCGAGCTGGCCAAAGTCGGAAAAGGCACTTTATCACAAGCCTTGCAAGAAGATGTAGCAACATGTGTGTAATACTGAGTCCTCTCCTGCAATACGAGTGGGTCACACAGGGACATACCAAAGACTCACAAGGAAGAAAAAACACCTCAAGTCAAACATGGAGCGAGTTTCTCAGGGAGCACACATGTTAGGAGGACGGCAGGACTTGTTTTTATATTACACACAGCAGCCTAATGCCACTGTGTGACACTGCACTGCACTGATGAGCCAAAACTATATTACCATTTACAAATGAAGCAAATAACATTGATTAACAGTGATTTTGGCAGCACACAAAGGATTAACAGCATATTAGGCAGGGGTGGTCATTACGGTTTGGCTTACAAATGTGCAAACCAATCAGCCACAACAATAATACCAGCTGGCTAATGTTGTGTAGGTCGCCATCGGGACAGCAAAACAGGACTACTGAGACCTGGACTCCACAGACTTCTGAAGGTCTGCTCTGGTATCAGGAACCAAGTCACTAGCAGCAGATCCTTTAAGTCATTTAAGTTACAAGGTGGGGTCTCCATGGATCAGGCTGATGGACGGAGATCTGGGGGATTTGGAGGCCGAGTCAACACTCACAAAGAAGACACCACCATCAGGAAATCATATCACTGTGAATGGGAGGATGTGATCAGCAATAGTTCAGCAGGCATCACGTGTCAAATCCACATGAGGGTTTTCCAATACAACATTGTCCAAAACATCACAATGTCTCGACTGGGTTGCCTTCTTCTCATAGTTGCTGCTTTCTGAGGTAAGGAAAACATGACTCATCAAATCAGTCCACCTTCTCCCATTGCTCCATGGTCCAGTTCTGACACTCATTAGCCCACTGCAGTTGCTAGGGGTCAGGGGTCATCATGGATACTCTGACTGGTCTGCAGCTACATAATGAGTCTCCAAACACAGCCAGCATGAAGATTTTCAGCAGGCTGTTCACAGGCTGTGGACTCGGACCAGCACTCACTCCTCATGCACATCACTGAGCTTTTACCCCTTGTAACTGGTTCACCAATTGCACTTTTGATTAAATCTATCCACCCACATCACCTGCTGTTATGGAGATGCTCTGCCCCAGTCATCTAGACCTCACTTCCTCACGTTGTCCATTTTTCCTGCTCCCAATGCATCAACTCTGAGAGCTAACTGTTCACTTGCTGCCTCATATATCCCAGCTGCTGACAGGTCCAATGGTAATAAGGTAATCAATGCTATTCACTTGACCTGTCAGCTGGTTTACAGCTGGAGCTGGTCGGTTTATGTTACAGATTTTTTCACCATTATTTATTGTATCCTGTAGGTGGTAAATAATATTACTGGACTTCCAGCCAACCACTTAAATGGCTGCATAGCCAGCAGAAAAAAGCAGCAGGGTTATATCACTTTGCTAAGTCAAGCATTTTAGACACCATTTCTCATTTTAGCTCAGTGTTTGTGATGACACATTGATTCTTTCAGCCAAAATGGAGGCATGTTTCCTGACCCCCGAGTTTGGCCCTTTGTCTGCGAGCAAGAAAATGTGGAGTGGGATCAAGAGGTGCACATCAGAGCAAGTCCAGCAGACTGTGAAAAAAACTGTGTGAAATAACGACAGGAAAAAAAATGTCCAAACTGCTTTTCTACAACACAGCTGAGACCAGCATGTACACTGGGATCAGCTTTGTCAAGCAATCAAGGCTGTGAAGACAGAAATAAACCATTTGAGATCCTGAATGAGAGGTGGAAATATCTCAACGTGAGTCGTGTGCTGAAAGTTTCTATTTAAGAGCACCAAGTTCAAAAGCAGGTTTTAATTTATTCATCAAATCAGAGAAATTTCAGTTCAGATATGGTGACATTTATTATTAGATTAAAAAAAAATACACCAGCCAAAATGTATAATTAATAATAAGTATGCAAACAGTGCTAAAATGACAACTTATTTAGTGATCAACATGTAAACATATGAACATTGAGTCTGACCATTCAGCATCTGCTTTAAACAAACTTTGCAGGATGGTGTCAACTGATTACTTGTGGGCCATTGATCTTTGTTTCCCTCTCCACCCACTGCCCTCCCCTTCACTCTGTTTGGTAACAGTGATTATCTCAAGCTAATTAAGCTTTGACCACACTCCACTGACTGACCGAACCCACCAGAACACCTTATTGCTGTGTGGCACAACATAAAACAGCTTCAGTCGGCGTGATGTATCCACCGTGACAGTACATTGTGCATGTGTTTGTATATAGAGGTGTCGTTTCCGTGATGGGTGCCTCTGTACACGCATGAGCGTTTGTCTGTATTGATGAGTGGCCGCCGCTGCGGTGAGGTGGTGATGATTTTATGGCCCACATTGCTACAGCCTAATCCATTTCTCGCTGTGCTGGTGGATCCTAATGGCTCAACGCAGGGTGGTCAGCGAGGAGAGGATGTTCTGCCCTGGCACAGATATCGATTTCATTGACAAACAGTGGCCTCAGAGCCTGGCCTACTTCTCCTGGGTGCATTTAGAGAAACACCGCAAAGCTCAGGGGGCAAGCCGATACAAAACCCAACAAAGCATGTCACTGACTCTGCTGAACAAACGGGCCCATGACGTATCAATACACACTCATGTGTATCGGCACATGGATGTGAATGAAAGGACACGTGTATACAAACACTTTTCCTCACCAGTCACACACTTAGTGTAATAAGTAGTATATTCAAGGCTTTTTTTTTCACCAAACTTTGTTAGAAAAGCCTCCATGAACCTAAAGGGTTATTAAAAAAGCTGAATTATCAGATACTTATTGAATACACTTGTACAGGTTATATTGTAAGAACCTCATTGTAAACCAAAGTCCAGTTAAAAGGCACTCAGAGAGCACAAACCTCCACCAAGATATAATTCACCTGCACTGAGGTACAGGCCGAACACTGTTGCTGTTTTGTCCTTAATATGTTCTGTTTTCATCGTCTTTTATTTTGAAGAGGCTGGTTAGAAAGGAAGCTGTGACAGGAAGTCAGCCATATTGTTTTTGCTCTCAGTAAGCACATGAGCCACAGTTGGTCTGCTGCCATCTGCCCTTTGTTTACACCTTTATCATCATCGTTTGTAAGTTTTACCTTATTTACATGAGCAGTATTTTTTCCATCCTTTATTTGAGCAGAAAGGTTGAAAAAAATGTGAAGTTTGTTCATAATTATAGATTTGAATGGTAGTGGATTGATCACTAAACAGCAGCTATTTCATTCATATTTTCTGTGTGTTTAAGCTAACTTTAGCCACATTTTGCACTATGCTAAGGGTATTTTCCTCTTCATGTTTTACAGTCTTACTTTTGGAAACATTCATGGAGCGAGAAATAGGAGCTATGGACACTACATCCTGATTCTGCGCATGTTTTCAAAAGGAGTTAGGCTACACACAAGGAGAGCAGGATAGTTGCCCTCTTGTGTTGAGATAGCATTTCTGTCTTGTTGCATTCACCAATCATAAGAGATTTATTTTGGCCCTTGAGGATTTTTTGGGACAGAATCCCATCCTCCATTTGTCCAAAATGTAAACACTTGTTCCTTGGTTATAACCGTAGACTGTATGAGAAATGGACGTAGCCACCAGGTGTCAAAAGTGAGGCCAGTGCAGAAGGCTCATTCACTGTGAACTGCAGTCTCACTGGACAGTGTCCACGGGCCCACCTCCTCACTCCTCCCTTTATATCCAAATATGGTCACTTCTGGCTCCATAAAACCAACATGGTGACATTCAAATTAAAATGCCAGTCCACAAACTAACGGCTGACATCACGTTAGTTTAGTTTATTTACTGTCGATGGTAATGCACAAAGATCTGTCCATAAGTTTTTCCATGATGTTGCAAACAAACAGAGAAGCAGACACACACAAAACATAAAAATTAAAACCTAAAATGAAATAAAAACAACAAAAACAGTACATAGGAGTTGGACTACAGCACCTTTCCCCTTGATTAAAACACAGTGATGTAGTGGATTTTTGAGTGAGCCGCTCTAAGTACTCCCACTAGTTGTCTGCCACCATATGCTACTCCTCCATCCCTGACAGGATTGTATTCACAAGAGCAGAGCCCACGTCACTGTTACTGTCAGATGAATAAACAGCCACACTCTGATTGATGAAACGCAATTTTTAGACAACATCGTGTTCCATATTTGTCAGGCCGCGACAAACAAGTGGTACAGCTCAGCATTGTGAGTGCATGTGTTTCAGTTTGTGTGAGTGAAGTGGGACCCTGGTGAAAGTCAAAAGGGGAAGCGCAGCACTACAAAAGAGGACAGATGCGACATAATTGCAGCTACTTGTACCAGATTTCTCTGGTCAGCTTGTGAAGGCTCTCAGGACACCAGACAAACAAGACACACTCACTTCTACTGCTCAAGACACGGTGCTCTATAGTCCAGCACCGTCTCCTACAAATTATTGTTTTTGTTGTTGTTGTTGTAGTTTTTTCAAAAAAGGGGAAAAAAGGGTCAGGAAAAAAACAAGGGTGAGCAAATTAAACATATCAAGTGCCTGCAAATGTTTCACAATAAAAGCCCTGTAAATATCTTAATATCTTAAAATATTTTTTAAAAGAATAAAAGTTCAGTTGTACCTCAAGGATTTTAAAATAAGCTCAATCAAAGTATACATGTACCTATAAATATGTATTTCTTGTTTCAACAGGAATCATTACGAGATGCGAGCCAACAAACCAACTTCCTTCTCTGACAGGAAGGAAGAGACTGACTGATCGGGTTTCTCAGGAAAGCACTGTGATTTTATTGGTTGGAGATTTATTTCCTGTGCAGGATGAAGTCAGCGTTGAAGACTCACCGTTTTCTCAGAAGTGACAGTTTTCTGGGAATTCTCCATTTCATGAAGTCATCAAGTGTGCGAGCACATGCATTCATTTGCTGGATGAGGGGTTTAAAACTTATCTCATTAATCCCACTCTCCATATGCTTAGACACTGTCGTCTAACTGCTAGACTCATGAAAAGCCAAATAACTTTATCAATTAGGTTTCTTAAGACAGAATATGAAGGGAAAATATTACATCCTCAGCTGCTGATATCAAACAGACAATAAAATCTGTTCCAGACAAATCTGCTTCCAGCCAGTTTTTCAAGAGTTAAGCTGATTAGCTGCCGCCTGGTACGTGTGTGTTTGTGTGGTTGTGTATGGACTTCTATTTCTGAAAGGACCTATTTGAGTTGTAGGTCTTTATAGTGAGGACATTTTTGGACAGTGAGTACCTGAGGGCCAGTCCTCATCTCAAGACAGATCCTCTAAAGGGTAATATTTGCTTCAAGGGTTAAGGTTTGAATTAAAGCAAGGGCAGGAGTTAGGATTAGACAAATAGTTGAAGAAGGAGCCTCATTATGATAAAAAAGACAGAAGAGGACACAAATCCAAAGGGGGACCATTGCCTTATAAAGGATTTATCAGCATCCAGCAGCTTGAGAAGCTCCAAAATACTACAAAATAAAGTGTAGAAGAAGAATTCTTCAGGTAGCTGTGTGACTACGGGAAAAAGTAGAGAAAGAAAGGAGGAGCTGCTTCCCGGGTTTGTTCCTAATCCAGTTTAATTAAATTAAAGACCTCCAGCATTTTATCACAGCAGATGTGTCTTCTCTCTCTCCCTCTGTCCAAACTCTAAAAAAAGACGAGGACCAGCTACAGAGTGTGTGCATGGGAGAGCAAGCGGGACAGGAAGTGACAGACTGGGAGGTCTTGACGCTCCACAGGTCCTTCATACTGCACCACTTAACTGTGAGTGGCCCTTAAACCACAAGCACTAAAAGCACACGCACACTGCATCACGCAAGGTAAGCCTGACTCAGCTGGACTGTATTTAAAGCCCCTGGGCAACATTGTCGTCATTCAATCATCCCTCTCAATCTCTCTGTTTCCAGTTTAAGAACCAAACCTATTAATACTGAGAGCCAATGAGAATGATGGGAACCTGTTGTGGTTTGACATCACGGACTAAAACACACATGCAGCCTGGTCTACCTCATACATACACACAACAAACTAAAAGTACTTGTCACGAGGGGAAAAAAGCACCGGTTTCATAACAATAACAACAACAATGGCTTTGTTGTCTTTAAGTGCCTCAGTGACAACATGTCTACACACAACACGCATGAGATGGACAGCTGAAAAACCTCCTTTGTGGACAAGATACTGACAAGTCAAAATTTCTTCATCACACTTTTCAGTAAATGAATCCTCTAAACACTGTGTAATTAAACAGAATACAAAAGAGCTGCAACCACCAGTGACGTCTAATCAGACATTCAAACAACTAATCTGCTGAAAGAAGAATCAAAAGAAGGCAAAGGAGGAGGATTAACCTCAAAGCCGACACACAATGTATAACCTGCTGCTTTGTGGAAGCTAGGAGTTTAGCATTTGAACATGTTACTTTTATGGAGCCAGAAGTGACCATATTTGGATATGAAGGGAGGAGTGAGGAGGTGGGTCTGACCTCTGACCCGATGTGTATGATGATGCAGTTCACCGGTAAATGAGCCTCCAAACCACTTGTACTATTTTGAAGACCAGAGCTGTCAATCAAACTAAACACGCCCCTGAATCTTCCTCTTTTTAAGCCTAATATCTACTCGATGGATTTTCAGATGGACCAGATCACTGTGAGAAGAAGACCTGACTTTAACTAATGGCACCAGAATGACTTGTGGGAAAAATGTATTGACTGAGTATTTCATGATTGGAAATGCTGATTTTTTTAATTGAAGTCAATTGGAGCCAGAGTTTTTTGGGGCCAGCATCTAGTGGCCACTAGTGGTATTGCATATGTTTGCACGTGAGACATTTTTTATACAGTCTATACCAGGGGTGTCCAATCCTGGTCTATAGGTATAAATGGCAGGTCATGAAAATCATCAGTGATCAGGTTATCAAACGTCTTTTGATAAGATACTGTTGATATAAATGTGGACGATGTTCTTCTGTACTGAAGTTGGTTATAGTAATACACTGTTAAGCAATGCTGCTGTTTCACCACAAGAGGGCACCAGTGTTTCTCTATAGCATGCTTTGATGGAGGTTTGTGCTCTCTGAG
>OOFC01022714.1:0-11708 GCA_900323345.1 Pseudochromis fuscus
TATTCAAAATGTATTCAGAAATCGGGAGGGAGGTTATCAGTTAAGGGGGAAATATAACTTTAAAATCTTAAACATAAGAACAACCTTGAAAAGTTTTTGTATCTCTATCACTGGTGTTAAACTATGGAACAACTTAAGGGAGGAAATCAAGCAAAGTCCAAATATCAAACAGTTCAAGAAAAGGTACAAAAATATGTTGTTTAGCGGGTACAAAGAAATTATCAACTGAATATTTTGCTGATTATCACTCCTAATTTAATATGGGGGTGATGAGAGACAGAGAAGCCTGTGTGTGTGTGTATATATATATATATGTATGGGTGCACATGTGTATATATGCTGTACGTTGGTGTATGTGCTGTGTGTATGTGCATAGGCATGTATGTGTGTATGATGTATGTATATATGTGTATGTAAGTGTGTGTATATGTGTGTATATATATATATATATATATATATGTACGAATGTATGTATGTGGGTATATGTGTATGTATATATAGATATGTATATATATGTGTACGTGTGTATATTTACGAATATATGTACATATATGGACGTATTATTTTGACGTGGGGTGAGAGCAAATAAGCTATGCTTCTTCTCACTCCTTTCGGATATGTCATGTATTTTCTTATACACTCTATTTCTCTAAACACTTTGTTTTATTTTGTTTGTTTTTTTTGTTTCTTTTACTAATATTTTGCTTCCTCATTTCTCGCTTCTGTATTGTTTTGGGCATTGAATTTGTTTGATGCAGTCAGGAAGCTTATACTTTTGGTGTTATTTGCATATTCCGAATAAACTGACTAACTAACTGTAAATGTTAAGCCCAAATTAACAAATGGCAGAACAATTTGCAGCATAAAGTGTCGCTGTCGTAAAACTGGCATCTTCCCCACTGTGTTCGACTAGTTCTGCCTGAGGCCAGGCCCAGATGTGTGCCACAAAAAACTGAATTAAAAAACTGAAATTGAAATTGCAAGAAGTGAAACTGAAATGTGGGAGTGAACTGAATTTTTCAATTGAATGAAATACAGTTTCAAATGTATTGTGATATACATTCAAACCAATAGATTCAATTTCAAATTAGACCTTTCAGATTCAGATTTCAAAAGCAATTATTCAAACTGATCAATTCAGGTTCAAAATGAACGATTCACATTCAGAGATAAAGAATTTTAATTCACTTCCTAGTGGCCCAAAATTAATCCCATCTGTCCCATGTACAGACATTTAAACATGTTTAAATGACAATTGGACGTTATGAACTATGATACTATCATTTATTGATGGATTTCAGTGGTGATGTGCTTTGCTTAATAAAAAAAAAAGGAGACAATATCTTGTAAATTATTAACAAGTCGTAACATGCACAATACCTGAATAATAACCTTTGTCTCACGTAATGCCAGAATCCAAATAAACAAATAATTGTAATATAATTCAATTGTAATAACAAATGTCATTGTGTTTTTATGACCAATTAACTAGTAAATAATATTCTTGTGTTATGTTACTATTATATTAGACTACATTAGGTGACTATATAATTAACAAAATAAGTCATTTAAATGTATTAGAACATATGTACTGTCATGCTGCATTTTTCTAGATTTTTATGGAGCTAGGAAGCCAACTTATAGCCTTCACCTGGCCTTCAATCATTTTCTGCCTTGTCCAAGCAGGAGAGAATTTAGCATTTAGGGTTCTAATATTTGAAAACGTGCAGTTCAACTAACTAACTTTAAATTCAAATTAAAGTAAATTCAGAATTGTAGAAGATATGAATCAAGATTTTTCTGTGGATTGTGATGTAGCACAGTTGCTCCGTCTGTGCAGACTTCTGTCCTGCTACAGTAACACATTCACTGAGATGACTTCCTCTTTTGTAGGACTAATCATCAAGCCAAATCATAACATTTACTATCAGCTCTGATGACTAACACCCACAAAACAGGAAATTACTTACAGTCAAGTGGGAAGAGCAACCACACTTGTACTGTAAGTACAAGTTCTTGATGTACTTGATGCAGAGTAGATGAGACTGACTCAACTCAACCACAATCGTTCATCTCAGATAAAGATATAAACACATGCTGATATTTCTGGTCAGCTTGTGATTAAATATTATATCATAATTTCTTGAACAGATAATGCACTACATATAACCCAGAAGATTTTTCCCGCTCTGTATCTGTCAAGTACTCTATTATACTCCATGAAGACTTTCTTATTGACATTCTTATCATGTTGTCTTCTATACTGTAATATGATTAAGAAGTAAATCAGCACATTAAATATGCATAGACCATGCCTGTTATGTGAAAGAAGAAATATAAAAGTGTGTCAGCATGTTAAAGTGAAAAACACTGCAATGATTGGGATATGTACAAAGAGAAATGGCCAAAGGTATGTGTAAGCTTACTGAAACAGTCCTACATTTAAGTAACACAGAGATAAGCAACAGAGCTACATGTAATTGGCCTGAGTAAAGCATAGAAAATTTGTAAACAGATTCAGACAGCTTTATATATCCCAGAAGGGCAATTCAGTTTCACTCTACCAGTCACAAAAAACACAAAAAAAACATGACACAACACAACCAGCTGCATTAAGACATTGCTACATACAGACAGAAAACCCCCACAAACACTCATGTTGTTACTTATGAGCCACACACTATAGAAATGGACAAAGCAACCAGGTCTCAAAAATGTAAACATGAAAGTGCAAAAAAATTACAGGCTTCAATTTAAAAATCATCATCTTCAATCATAAAATCCCTAGTTTCTTTAGGCAGGTCAAAGCAATCAAGAAAAACTGTAACATAATATGCAGGACACTAATTAATCTAAAAAGCAGAATGATCAATGCATCCAACTGCAACAAAAAATTCTCTTATTAGTCTCCAAATGTCTGAATGGCCTCGCACCACAATACTTGTCAGACCTGATACAGCCGTACGTTCCCCCATGCCCCCTCAGGTCAGCTGATCAATTGTTGCTTCAGGTCCCGAAAACAACGCTGAAGCAGAGAGGTGACCATGCCTATTCGGTCGCTGGTCCCAAACTTTGGAACGAGCTGCCTTTGCGCATCAGGCAGGCTGACTCGCTTCAAAGTTTTAAATCTTCTGTTAAGGCTTATTTTTTCTCTCTGTCCTTTACCTCGGTTTGAGTTTTTCAGTTCTCTTGTCACTATTGTACTTGTCAATTGCTCTAGGTCTTGGTTTGGTTAAGGTTCCACGACCCTTTAATTAACTTCAGGGCATTTATTGGGTCTTAGTTACAGGACTTAATAGTTATTGTAATTGGCGCTGGTGATGGTGTAGGGGGAGAGGATACAGTCCGAGCACACACCTCTCCCTCCCTCTGCTTTCACCGCACCGCGCAACCCCTTTACCTCTCCCTATAGGCTTAGATTGAGAAAGAGGAGGTGTAGATGAGTTTACACTGGTTCAGTATCTGCTATACTGTTTTTAGTCCTTGCTGTGCTGCGCTCTTTGTTCTTTGTGTGAGTCTCTACAGGTCCCTGGAGCTGCCTGTGCCTGATCCATGGAGCGTTGTGGTCCTGGGGTTTGGCTGACCGGTCCATCCTCTGCCCTGAACTATCTGCTGTCTCTCCTTTCTCTCTCTTTCTGTACCTCTCTCTCCCTGTCCTTTAGTCTGTCTCTGTCTCCCCGGTCGCTGTGGCAGTCGGGGCCCCTCGAGAGCCTGGTCTGCCGGTGGTTTCTTCCTGTTAAAAGGGAGTTTTTCCTTCCCACAATCGCCAAGCGCCAATTGCCACGGTGCTTGCTCCTGCAGGGGTTCCCACTCTCACTCTATCTTTGTTGGTGTTGCAAGGTTCTGACCTTGCAATATTTGAATTGGATGATCAAATTTTAAATATGTTAATGTTTGTGTGAAGCACTTTGGCTGACTACGCTGTCTTTTTTAAAGTGTATATAAATACACTATAAATAAAATAAAAAAATAAAAAATAATAAATAAACTATATAAATAAAACTGAATTGAACTGAAAAAACTGAAAAAATAAAAGAGTTTGTCTATATGCTATATATATGCTATGCTATAGCCAATGTACAGACACTGCTAAAAGTGCTTGATATTGATATATGAACAGGGAGTTAGGAAAGCTTCCTGTGATTTATACAGAATCACAAGTCTTAGGTTCTTCCTTTTTTTTTTTCCTGGCCATACGCTGGTTCAACAGACGCCAGACATAATCTGACAAATGTTGACATTACTTCCACTTTTTAGCAGTGCTTTTTCCAAAGAACCATCTTGTGAAATGAAATGCTGTTTGACTTGATTACTTGGAATCTGCAAGATGTGCTCAGGCACAGTATTAAGCCACCAACATCACTCAGAGTTCAACACCCCATCACGGCAGTTACACAATAATCAGAGGACAAAAAGCATGGAATAGGGCTGGAATAATATATTTAATTATAACTTCAATCATAACACTTGATCGGAAAGAACTGACAAATTGTAAATTTTGGCTCGACAGACAGTAAGCATACCAGTCCCAGGCAATCTAAGAGGTTTGGACGATTCAATAAGTAGCAGCAGATCAGAAATTTGTGTAAGTGTATTGTGGCACTGAACTGTTAAGTGTTGACTATAACAGCAGCATTTTAAGTCAATTCTTTGACAAACTGAAAGCCACTTTAAATAAAGCTGTGGTTGTATTTTTCTGGAGGAGGACTTGTAAAGACATAAGGACAATGAAACAACATCAACATGGCAAACACAGATGTAGACACACATTGAAATGTGTAAAATGTAGAGAAGATTTAAGGATGGACCCAGTTTCTTTCCACCTGCTATCAAGCTTGCTTTGCATTCTCTGACTCTGACTCAAAAATTCAGAGAAATTAGGTGCTATGGTGCTGTCTCCAAGCTTCGGACAGCTTGTTACAAGCGTCATTTCAAAGGAACTTTAACTGTTCTGAAAGCTTCCTTTTTTTGCAACTATTGCACAAACTTGCTCTTGTGCTGCAAAATGGCTTTGTTTTCTAGAATTCATGTGAATGATGTTTCACCAACTGCAAGCTGAGTCAACACCTGTTACCCATATGTTACTGTATAATGGGAAAATCATCGACTCATGAATACAGTTGATACCACAAAAAGCTCAAATGATGAGCTATTATTTGATGTGATGTAGCTAACCCTCACATTGTTAAATATTTTGTGCATTTTATAAAATCCTAATAACACTTTAGTAATATTGAAATACTGATCTGAAATGTTGGATAATATGCAATTTTTCACTGGAATTGAGTTGCTTTGCTAAACAACTTTTCATTAAAGTCCTTTCCAGAGAACTAAACATTAGCTGCCAATTCAACACTGCTTTCACAGATCCTTGTTCGATACATATAAATATCAATAAAATTACAAACATAGATGGTAAATTTAAACGTTTAATATCAAGTAACATGAAATCCCTGTCACTGTTGGGTTTTTTTGTTAATGGGAGTTTGTTTTCATATAAAGATACATGTACAAATTTATCATAATTTCAGATGTATTTCATAGAGAAAACTGTTACATTTAATACTGCAAATAAATTTCAAAAATTTGACAATTGCTGGCAATTAAAATTAAGCATTGATTGTGCAATTTAACAATTTAAAAAAAATATATGTATTTTTTGTTTTTACCTGACAGATATCTTGTAGAACAGGGTTTCCCAACTCCAGTCCTCGGGACCCCCTATCCTGCATGTTTTAGATGTTTCCCTCTTGCAACATGCTTGATTCAAATGACCAGGATCGTTATCAGGCTTCTGCAGAGCTTGATGATGAGCTGATCATTTGAATCAGGTGTGTTGGAAAAGGGACACATCTAAAACGAGCAGGATAGGGGGTCCCGAGGACTGGAGTTGAGAAACCCCGTTGTAGAGGATGGACCAGTTTTGTAGTTTTTCCACTTGTAAATTTTCTAAAATTAAAATAGAAGTTACCCTTGACCTGCCAAGTTAACTCCTACAAAGTGTCTGTCAATTGTGAATAAATTATTATTTTGTTTGTTTGTTTTACACTGGAGGTAATGATGAATTTCTAGATGGGTTTTAGAAAGTCATACAAATGTACCTGTGCCTGCTGTCTGTTTGAGATACTAAGGAGTTTCACAGCTGCTGGGAAATTGTGTGTAATGATTCTAACTAAATGGCCACAGGAACTTAGAACTGTAAACCACAATTTGACAGGTGACACAAGGTGTGTCTAGTAAGGTTAAAATGGTTTATTTCCTATTCAAACCACTGAGGAGGTCATTTATCTAGATGCAGTGTGACTAATCATCCACCAGTCATTATAAAGCTGCTGCTGTGTAAGATAAATTTATTGTTTTATAGTCACTACATTGTCATATTGCAAAAATACAGATTAATGACGGTAGCTGGGAGATTGATTGTGCTGACATTTGGCCATTTCACAGATAAAGTTAAACACGCTCAAATAGCATGTCTGGTAAATACGGAAATACTGATGATTGACCAACCCTCAAGTATGTGCTGATGCATTAAAAAAAAAGAAAAAAAAAAAGGAAAAAAGTTCTGGTGACATGACGTGGCAGGATGTATCAAGGCTTTTATATCCCCCTCTGTCCAACATCATCAACACAACTCTTTTATTCTCTGCAAAGAATGCACTGATAAATTCTTTGGCTTGAACAAATTTCAGAAGATTCCTAACAATGAGGATCGTGTACGCAGCCTTTGTGCTTCTCCTTCAAACATTACAATGTTTGACTTTGGATGGTAAAGTATTCCAACTTATATATTCAAGCTTTACCTGAGGATTTTATAGAGTATAGTACAGACATACAAAGACTATCTTTACCTATTGATGTTGAATTGTTACAGTTTAAAATTCAAATATCTTGTATTCTTGTTTAATTTGTGTTTTTTCTTATCATCCATGTTGTATAAAATCAAAAATGGCACTATGATGATGATCATCAGTCTTTCAAAATTGTATGAAGGATATGAAGGATTTTCTAAATTTCTTTTGCGTTTTATCACTATCTCTTTCTCTGCAGATTCACCATTTAGACTAACCAACAGAGCCACTGGTTTTTGTTTGGTTAAAGGACAAACCTACTGCTATCACTTACGGTGGACCACTGGTAATCGACTCTTTGTTCAGGGGAAGAACAAGTGCCTTGGAGTCCAGGGGAAAAGTGTGGGGAGCGAAGTAATCGAGTACGATTGTGACGAAACCAGTGAACTCCAAAAGTGGGAATGCAAGAACGAAACACTTCTCGCCCTCAAAGGCCAAGAGCTTTACATTGAGCTCAATGCAGACAACACAGCTGTTCTCTCCAAAACAATAGGACCAAATAACCACCTCACAATTCCAGGATCGTCCAGTGGTGCTTGCACAAGAACATACAGAGGTAACACCGAACTGTTGTTTGCCTACAGTACCTCAGAATTATTATTAATGCATCAGAGTGTCTAGTGTCAGTGTTTTAGTATATGTTCAGTTGAATTATAATTAAGAATTTTATTTTTAAAAAAGTTTAAAAACTAATCAAGCTATTCATTTGTTTCTGTTTATATCTTTCAGAACTTTTCACTATCGATGGAAATGCAGCTGGAAGGCCTTGCATGTTTCCTTTTCTGTACAAAGACAGCTGGTACTCAGAATGCACTACGGCCGACTCACCAATAAACCGCCTTTGGTGTGCGGTTGAAACAAGACATGAACATGAACTCTGGGGCTACTGCCCAGTTAATAGTAAGTAAGCTTTGCTATACTGCAGTGAGAGAAGGGCATAGTTTTACATTTCTGTTCAAAAACAAACTGTCGACAGACACTTGTGTAAAAAAAAACGCTGCATAAAAAATATTGCATTTCTAAATGTCTTTCTATGTTTGTATTATTAACAGCCAAGGACGACTGGCACAGAAATACCATCACAGGAGCGAAGTACCAGCTGAACACACACTCTGCTCTGACATGGTCCCAGGCTGAAGCAAGCTGCAAACAGCAGACCGCCTCCCTGCTCAGTATCACAGACCCTCACGAACAGGCTTATATTACAGGTAGACTTGATAACCAATGTACTAATAATAGAAGCATTTTCAGCTGAGAGGTGTTTTCAACAATGCTTATAATCAGTTTACTGTCGTTTCCAATTCAATTACCAAGAAGATTTTTTAAGCACTACTCAGACTGGTGATTCAAGTTTGAGTCTCAAACACTCTTTATGTTTCCTGTGTCTTTTTTTAAACACACAGCATTACTGTCGGCGAGGGGAGGAAGTCAGGGGTACAAGCTCTGGACTGGAATGAATCAGGATCCACAACATGGCTGGCAGTGGTCTAATGGGAACCCTTACCGTTACTTGAATTGGGACTCAGGTAGGTTTTCCCTCCACTTAAGTATTTTGCTTCACTTTTCTAATAATACTAAGATAAAATGGATTCATGATTTATCCTATCTGTGTCCAATCCATTTTTTTTTCTTGTATGAGAAATATCACTAGTCAGTTGTAAAATTTTGATCATTTTATTAAACCTGGCTACACTTCAGGGGACTTTTGAGGGTTTAGAAGTTTTGATATTCAACTCAGTTACAGGGTTGGATGTTTTCTGCCTCAGCTTCTAGGGAAACTCATGGTGTTTCAGATCTTAGCTATACAATAAAAAAAACAACACATGTGACTGGATAACTAAACTGGAAGAGAAACATTTGATATGGGTCTGGGTCATTGTATCTAAATTTAAACCTTGTTTTAGGACATCCACTTTCTAGTCCAGGACAAAGCTGTGGCATCATTGATGGCAGTGTACAGTATTCCTGGCAAAGTTCAAAATGTGACAAGAAACTGGGCTACATCTGCTACAGTAGAGGAGTTTTGGCTCCCCCTACTGAAGGTACAGAAAAACACCCGTTCTCATTTTTTTTCTTCAAAAGTCACTTATTACAATTTTGTCTTATGAAACTGTATAATATTGATGACTCTGTATATTCCTTTGTTCTTCTTGTTCAGCCACTGAGACAGGGTTTTGCTCAAGACCCTGGATACCCTACAACGGTCACTGCTTCCAACTTTTTCGTACTCCGAAAACATGGTCTGATGCTCAGCATGAATGCCGTAAGGAAAGAGGGGACCTAGTGAGCATCCGCAATGTTGAAGACCAAAGCTTCATCATCTCTCAACTTGGATATAGTATGTTACAAACTATACACTTGTGAGCAAACTATGAGCAAACTATGCATAACTATTCCTCTGGCGCCATCCTCAGGCAAAACTTTCTTCTTTAGTGGTTTGCTGACAAAAACAACACACTCACTCAGATCTTTGCTTCTCTGTTTCCTAATGACAAAAAATTGAAGTCAGTGATGGAACTAACTGAATTCACCTAACTATAGTGCAGCCAATCACTTTCATAAGTAAATATTTTACTCCACCACTTTCATCTGCTCACTTTTAGGCAAGTTACTTGTAAATGTTAGTCAGTGTTAATCTTACATTTCTTCTCATTTTCTGCCCCCTGCTGCTTGCGTATTTCACACATGACAAAATAAGTCTTGATATCTTTTGGATTACAGTTTGTTGATGTTAGCCCAGCAATCATGAGCAGCAATATTCTAAAATTGAAACAAAATTACTACACAAGTGTTACAATTTGAGCAAAGCACTACAAAAGATGGTTGATGGAAATATTTTTCCCGGTCTGCAGCTTCCACTGATGAGCTTTGGATTGGACTGAATGACAGGAAAACAGAGAGACTGTTTGACTGGAGTGACCATGCTACTGTCAGCTTCACCAGCTGGGAAAATGGGAAACCAGCTATCACCACTGAACAGGAGGACTGTGTTCTCATCAGAGGAGAAGTAAGGAGCATCACATAGATGCAGTACACTAGTTCCCATCCAGGGAAAATTTAAAACAGTATTTTATGATATTATAGTGTGCTTCCAGCTATGTGGCAATAGTTTGGGAAAAGGCCCTTCCCTGTATTAACATAATAATGGTCCTCATGCAAAGCAAGTTCAAAAAGGCAAGGTGTCCTGCATTTTACACAGGTTGGTGACATCACTAATGTACTTGTGGCTGAAAGCAAACAATAAAAATTCTGCAATAGACATGTTTAGGCTACAGTTCAGCTATGGATATGTATGTGTATGTACACTATCTATGATATTAAATTCATATCGAGGGGTATGGACTTTTTGTGATGATGCACATTGTAGTTAGTGTCTGTTAGTGCTTCCATGTTCCTCATACATAAATGTTTCTTCACGTCTTTCTTACAGAATGGGGACTGGGCTGACCGTCAGTGTAATGAGAAACATGGATTTATTTGTATGAAGATGAGCGCTTCTGAACCTTCTGGAGATGAAGTTGAGCAGAATCTAGGCTGCAAACCTGTAAGTGAGCTTCTCATTTATTTTTACCAAAAAAATTACTAAAGTGCTGTCATCATAAATGAATATTTATCATGACAAGGAAGAAGTTTAATCAGCTTCAGGGGCATAAATATGCACTCACTAAAAATAATTTAAGTGAAAATTGCAAATTGAACTTGTGGTTATACTTCTTTGAACCGCCTTTTGTTTCCTCACTATCCAGGGTTGGAAAAGACACGGCTCCTACTGCTACT
The DNA here is from genome assembly GCA_900323345.1 of Pseudochromis fuscus. Classification (NCBI taxonomy): domain Eukaryota; kingdom Metazoa; phylum Chordata; class Actinopteri; family Pseudochromidae; genus Pseudochromis; species Pseudochromis fuscus. The sequence goes on from OOFC01022714.1 coordinate 10,629, forward strand.
TTGTAGGGACTGAGACAAAGACTTTTGATGAAGCGAAAGATGACTGCAAGAGCTCAGATTCTTACTTGGCTGATGTTACAACTGGGTAAAAACATCTATTATGAGCACTAATATCTGATACAAAACATCGGCATGCTATAAGTTTGGAGGTACAGGTGTAACTGAAACAGAAGAAATTCACTTTGTATATCAGTCATTGCCAAATCCTGTTACTGTGTATATTTCCAGGGTGGATAATGCCTTCCTTGTCAGCTTGGTGGGGCTCAGACCAGAGAAACACTTCTGGCTCGGGCTCTCAAACCAGAGACACATTGATTTTTTTGTGTGGACTAACACCGACTCAGTAGGATATACTCACTGGAACGTTCAAATGCCAGGTATTGAAATATCTGAACTTTCCTTTGTAAGATGTGTTCGGAGATGGATTCAGAAATGACCGCTTACAATTTGTCCTTTTACTATACAAGGTCACCAACAGGGCTGTGTTGCTATGGGAACTGGGACGTTTGCTGGGCTCTGGGACGTGTTGCCTTGTACCAATAAAGAGAAGTACATCTGCAAACACTTGGCAAGTGGGGAAGCTCCAACCCCTGTCCCGCCAACTGTTCAATCCCTCAAATGTGCAGATGGTTGGAATAAGATTTCATCGAGAAACTATTGCTATAAGGTAAAATCTACACACACAACAAAGTATAACACATAGGGGAGACAGGGATGGTCGTAATACTTTTTGTTTGAGCAAGTGTAACTCAGTGGTTCTTTGTGCTAGAGATCTCAAATTTTGACATGTGGTACCCATATCTGTCTGCTATCAATGCCATACACTTGGATTTCTACTACACCATCACAGATTATGTAAATTAATGTAAAATACAAACAGGTATGTTGTTACAATCTACCCCAGTACCCAGGTGAGTTGTAACACTACTTGGCGATGGATGTAACAATTAAATTATTATACTATATTATCATTAAATTATTATTAAGATCCACACTAATATATGCAGGGAAGCACTTTAATGAATAATAAAGAAGGACCATAAACTTGTAAGACAACAAAAATAATAATAATAATAATAA
>OOFC01022715.1:0-21679 GCA_900323345.1 Pseudochromis fuscus
GTGGTACTGATGTCAGAGGCAGAGGGGTTGCCATGGAGATGGGCGCCACGGTGGCATTTCAAGAGGACGGCTCATGGTAGAATGAAGCAGAGCATCAGCAACTGCTAAGAATCAGGCAGGTCAAGGACTCAAGATCAAGATTAGAAGGAATCACAATCACTGGCAGGAGGAAGAGGAGGAAGAAGAGGAGGAGGAGGAGAAAGAAGAGGAGAAAGAAGAAGAAGAAGAGGAGGAAGAAGAAGAGGAGGAGAAAGAAGAGGAGAAAGAAGAAGAAGAAGAAGAGGAAGAAGAAGAGGAGGAGAAAGAAGAAGAAGAGGAGGAAGAGGAGAAAGAAGAAGAGGAGGAGGAGGAGGAGGAGGAGGAAAAGAGTGTAGATGTTAATGTGGTCAAAGAAACACTAATATTCACTCAGTCATTTAAACAAAAACCTGAGTGATAATAAAAACAATGTGAACTTCAGGGACCCTGAAAAAAAAAAAGAAACAGCAACATTGACGATATCATCAGACTGCGGGAAACAAAGTGTCGAATCTTGACACTGGTAACATAGCAACACAATGTGCTACAGATAAAGTTAGATGGAAACTTGGTGTCGGATTTCCTTTCCTACATTTCAAGTTCAGCAGAATTTATCTTTAATTGTTGCATTGAGAAAGAACTCCACTGAGGTATTTTCTCCTCTTTGAGCCTCCAGCAGTTTGGCTCCTGTGGTGCATCAGACAGTTCCTGGAAAGTCGGTGGATGCTCCATCTCTCTCTGGCCTGTGAGGATATGTGTCTGTGGTGTGAGAATAGTAATCTTGGCTCGTGAATCCTTGCAGTGTTGGCTCAGTTTCCTGCATGCAACCCTGTACAAACACATCATCTTCTCTTCCTCGTCTCTGAGGATGGATCTGCAGCAAAGGGAGGCTGGAGGAGCAGCAGATGAAAGCAAGACGAGACCTGGGCCGTCTCCGTGGGAACATGTAAAGAGCCTCCACTGGCAACTGAGTTCAACTTCACTGGCCTCACTGCTGCTATTATGGGATTTTAACTTATTTACTTAATAGCACTAAAAGTTAAAAATAACCCAGGGAGCTCAGATTTCTGGGGGCAGAACCTTTGAATGAACAGTAGAAGGGATGAAAACTCGATCGACCCCGGTTTTGGGCCCCAGTGAGTCTCCCAAGTGATGTTGAGCAAAGAGTCTGGAAAGGAAAGAAGTAGTAGTAATTCTGAAGGTTTCTTCTTCTCAGACTGGAGATGTAAATAGATGTTATGTTACCTTCAACATCTCTTTATAGCTACAGTCTGAGAAGAAGAAACCTGAAGAATTACATTTAATAAAAAGTAGACAAAATGAACTTGATGGATGTGCTTCAAAGCTGCACTGCAGAGGATGAAGAGAAGCTCAGGAAGTGGTGGATAAGTCTGGATCAGAAGTTCAACCTCAGGAAGTAAAGCAGGAACAAGGAATGGATGAGCAACAGTGACGTTTCACTGAAAGGCAGGTGTGCTACAGAGAGTAAGAGATTACAGCAGGACATTAGACACCTGGCGCCCCCTGCTGGTCGAGACTTCTCTGAAATAATAACAAACAGCAGCTGACTGCAAACTCAGCAAGATTTACAACCATCTAGACAAACCAAAAAAGAACTACCCCATTGTGTGATAATGAAAACTGAATTTTCATAATAAAATAGTGAAGCTTGGTAATAAATTGTACACATAGCAGCACCACTTTTGGATTTCAGAACAGTAATAAAATGTTATTTTAAACTCACACACTATCTGATGATCTCATTCTGATTTTTTTTTTATTATAACGTGAACTTCATTGTTCATGTGAATGTAATTATAGACACTTTTACTACATCAGTGAAAGTTTTACCACTGTGCAGCTCTCTGGAGGAAAGCATTAGGCTGACCTCTTACATCCTGTGTGAAAGTTTCTCTATTTGTTTTTCTTTTTCCTCTTAAATCCATCACCCGTGCATCACACTGCTGTGATTTCTGCCACCTACTGTGGATTCGGTGATCCCTCCCACAGACACAGTAAGCCCCAGCAGGGTGTGGTACTGATACTCAGGCAATCCCAGCAGCTGGGTGATATACTGGAAAGCTTGTGATGGAGCGTTCCAGTTCAGACTGGTTGTGGTCTCACTGAAACACAAACAGGAGCCAAAGATCGACAAACATTAGAAGCTGTTGCACATGTTCCACATCAAACTTTCATTTATGTATCTGCTAATAACACACTGCTCTAAAAGACAGTTATTATCATAGTTTATACTGCTACTGGTTATAAAGGTAAACCTGACTCACACAGGTAAAATGCACAACAGCTCCTCTCGGTGGGGTATGTGCGGGACTGCAGGCTCCGAGCTGTGAAGGAGGCGCAGGAAGATGTTTCCAGCGTGGGCTCTGTACCGGTCGATCTTCTCTGCTGACTGCTGGGCCAGGCAGCACATCATAAGCTTTACCCTGCGTGTACACAGATGATGGCATGATCAGAAATCCATGTCAGTCAGTCATCTTCTATACCTGCTTCTCCACACTTGGGTCGCAGGGGTCTGCTGGAGCCTATCCCAGCTGTCATCGGGCAGGAGGTGGGGTCACCCTGGACAGGTTGCTAGCCTATCGCAGGGATAACATATAGACAAACATTCACACTCACACCTATGGTCAATTTAATCTGATCAGTTCACCTAACAAGCATGTCTTTGGACTGTGGGAGGAAACCAGAGAAAACCCACCATGCACAGGGAGAACATGCAAACTCCACACAGAAAGGCCCGAGCCGGGAGTCGAACCCAGAACCTTTTTGCTGTGAGGCACAAGTGCTAACCACTGCACCACCACAAATCCATGTGTGCTCTCTAAATCTCACTAAATTACTCCTAAATTTCCAGATGGGTTACTGATTTCACCATTAATGAATTATGAGCCGAGTCAAGATTTTTGAGGCATGAAAACAACAAATATTCACTTTTTTCACATTTTTTCATAAGGTTACAGACATGTCCTCTTCAGTGGATTTCATGCATTAATTAGAATTTACTAGTTATTTGAAATGAAGTTTTCAAAAGTAAAGTAAGAACATTGTTACTCAGATGTTCCTGCATATCATAATTTATTGATTTTTTTTACCTCTAGGATTCTTCTGGTACAGTTGGAGTGACAGGATATTCCAGCAGTGGTCGACAAATGTGACTTCCTGTCAGCCTTCTCTGATTCACAGGAAGTTCACTTGAGGTTACAACAACTACCCACTGAATAGATCTCAATGGAGGGGTCAGCAGAGAGCACTCTAACCACTATGTGCAATTCCACTATAGAAACAACTGCATGTAGGACAGAGTGGGTTTTAAACAGCTGTCCACTGCAGTGACCACGAAAAGGGATACAATAATGTAATATAATAACAAGTGAGTGCTGGGGAGGATGGACAAGAAAAGGTGCCATTCAGAGTTTTTGGGCTGCTACTCACTGGTCTGCTGAAAGGATCTCTGGAGCACTGCCGGCCACCAGCAGAGTCACATCCATCAGACTGGTCATTGCCGCCTCCCTCACCCTGTGCAAAGTGACAGAGACGGTTCAAACCACATGCATGTGTTCACAGAGCAGGGTCGTCGTGTTGTTGACATGCACCACTATCTGAGAGCTGTGCTTCAGTGTCACTGGATTTGGCAGTTTGAGTCAAATGAGCTTCATGGCTGGAGGGCACCATTTGTTTATGCTAAATGCTAATCAGTGTGTTCATAAAAAAGTCACACCCTGAAACAGGTGGGTGTGCAGGCAACTGGCAAATGGTAAATTACTTTAGGCAAAGAGAAATGCATGTTGTAATACACCGTATTTCCTTGAATAGTGGCCCCAGTGTTTAGTTACCTCAGCTGCAGAAGGTGTGTACGTCCTCTACTTGCTAAGTTTAATTAGTGGATCAGGAGACATTAAAATTGCTGCATCACACTGTAAATAAAAACTAAAAACTTCTGTTAATCCTTTCATATTAAAGTTTTCCTTTCATTTCAGTGAACAAAAATGTCATAACAGGGCTTTTATTGTGAAATGTTTGAAGTTTAGTTTGAGTAATTCCCCCTGCCTGTATTTGGGGTCAGGTTTTCATTTGTGCATATTCAACATGGCTGAGGTTATTGTTTGGGAACTCGCTTTTAACTGGCAACTGCTTTTTATTCGAGGAGCTTTTGTGTGAAAAAGGAGAGAATTGTGTTCCTGTTCCTGTGGTACAACGACAAAAAGTGAAAACAAAAAGGGTGAACGTGAGGATTCAAAACAAGAATCAAGGAAAGAAACAGATCTCTAAACAGTGTGAGACGAGGTAGCCCATCCCATGTTGCGGGGACAAAGTGACAAGCCCGGTGACATTCCTGGCGAGTCGGTAAGCATGGCCTGGAGCTACCAGTGCGACAGGCATGTGTGTCACGTCCCCATGTGGAGGGACAGAAAAACACCAGAGGCCTGAGGCGAGGGAGCATTGTTAATCCCGGAGGCAATTTAAAAGAGCCTGTGTGATTTCATGTGTGTATTTGCACATGCGTGTTGCTCAGAGTTCGCTCACCAGGCCCCGACGTCTCCGCGGCTGTCGGTGGTGTAGTCGCTCACGCTGTCGAGCAGAGTGTCGTACACCTCAGCTACGTTGTGCGAGCACAGAGTGGAGTCCGGGGAGCCGTCGGCACAGACACCCGTCGTCACACACACTCTGACGGAGAAGAAAAAACACAGTTCACCAAGTTAAACCCGACATAACAGACTTAAACCAGGGCAATGGGATCATATGAGAGTTGTGAGGAACACTATCAGAGGATACTATCAGAGATATGGACGCACATGCCGTTTAGGTCCTGCAGGTAAAAGCAATCAGCTGTTTATTTTAGCATTTCTGAGACGAGAGGAGCCTCCACAACGAAGGCGTCAACAGAAATGTGAATAAATACTCACTGAGCAATTGATCTGACCGCATCTCTCCTGGCCTCTGTAAAACTCCCCTCCTTCTGGCTCACAGTGCACATCTGCTGGAGGCCTTCAAGAATCTTACACACACACACACACACACACACACAGTTTAATACCCGAACACTGAGGCAGTGAGACGCTTGGGATTGTACACACATTTCAAACACACCTGCTTCAGTTTTCCATGGATCATAAATCTTGGCAGACATCCGAGAGCGAGGGCCGAGCCGCAGCGAGTGAGCATCTGTGGACTCTGCAGCCCTTCGACGTACTGAGACACCAGGACATCTAAACATGGACGATGGACGCCAACCACATCAGACATAAACCACACGAACAGGATAAGGTATGAAAGCAGGCTCAGCTTACCTTGCATTTGTGAGTCGGCCTGGCCCGGCTCTGCCTGGTAGTACTCCTCACACAGGGCGGACAAGGCCGACACCACTGCGACCTGCAGGAGGACAATCGATGAGTTTCACAAACACACTGCCCGTCTGAATAAAGATCAGTCTTCACTTTCACAGTTTTAAAGAAGGACACAACTACACTGTGTATCTGCTGATTTAAATCTATTTTCCAAAGAATAGATTTGTACTAACTATTGACATATAAACACATTTCCTTTGATCCCAGACACAACAAATATTAAGTTTACCATGATGCCATCCTTCGCTCCACTAGAAACCAGATGAAGATTGTGTATGGTGTCGTCAATGACCCACTGCCAGCCGGCTGAAACACATCACACACCTTTAACTCTGACGCTGAGTGAAAAGAAAAGCCTGATAACAGCCGTTCAAAGGAATTCACTTACTGATGACGGGGTCGTTTTTAAAAGGCATTTTGGACAGAGACAGTTTTTCAGCGAGACCACAAACTGTGGAGAAACACCAGAAATTCATCATTATCCAGGATATTATGGAAACACAGTCATGTCCTTATTATCTGACTTTCTGTTGCTAAGTTGATTTTTGTTTTTGGACTCACCTGCTGGTCTCATTAGTTCTCCACCCATACCCCTATGTAAAAAAAAAAAAACATCATCATTTTAATATGACAAATATTTTCTTGTTTCACTGCAAATTCAAACTGATGATGTTTGTTTACCTGTACAGTTTTCTTCCATGCAGCTGAAAGTGTGTCAACAAATATAAATCAATGAGAGGATTTTCCAGCTCACAGTTTATTCAGTTTGAAGCAGATCTTAGTTTTCTCTGGGAGAGTGAACGTACCGTGTGGTGAATGTTTTTTAATGCATCCACACATTCTGCAGAAATTATGTCCACGACAGTCCTGTCAAACAAATTACACATGTTCAAAGCAGTAAGTCAGAGAGGGGGTAAGATGATCTGCTGAGTATCTAGATACAGGGGCTGCCATATGATTCAGAAGCAATGATTTAAATGGGACAGTGCAGTTTGCTGCAATGTGATGCAACAATGTAATCTGATGCACTTCTTTATAATTGTCCCTCATTTTCTTTTATTACAAAATGAAATAAGACGATTCATCACCAAGGAAACCCAAGCATTTCCAAAAATGGAAACCTTTGCTTTCCTGCTTTCCCTCACCAGTGACATCACACTAAACATCAGCCTCGTTTAACAATCTCGCTCTGCTTCAAAAACCAATCATTAACTAAGAACTAAAATCAGCCGTTTTCTAATTCATATTACATTTATACAGGGTGACCACAAAAACACTCCTCGATTTCAAACAGTGATAAGTTGCAACTGTTTGAGACGTTTTCCTTCGAGGACAAAGTTCATGTACCTCCACTACCCACGACTCTGGATGATCTGCATCAATAAAGCTTTTACATCTGGACTGAGCTTGAGTATCACATTGATGTTTGCCGAGCAACAAGGGGGACGCACATGGAGCGTCTAGGATAATACAACATAAAACTTTATTACTTGATGCAACAGGAGTGTTTTTGTGGTCGCCCTGTAGATCGATCCACAATCACGCAAATCGATGCAACTCATACCTTGTAATCTTTGCAACTGTAATCTTTTTTCATTATTTTAATAACTGCATCATCAGCAGAAAGATTTGGCTTTTCTAGGTACCAAGTAAATGTTTCATTATGTCCTACAAATGCTCTTCACATCATATTAGTGGTTAAATGTAAACCTCATGTTCATGTCACTTTGACTGTGTCCTTAAAAGGTACCTGTTGGTTTCAAGGCCCACTTTGTACAAAGCATGTACGATTTCCCCACAGGCCAGGATAGCACCATGGCGACCGTGGAGGTCGATGCCCACCGCCATGGGCAACAACTGTGGCAAAACTGAAGCAGACAAAGAAGAAAGTGGTTTACTACATCTGACCAATGACCATTAATTACAGGCTTCATGTCTCGATCTCGCTGGAAGCTGAACATCGGTTGAGGAACAAGTCAGGTGACATTGTTTACCTGTTGTTGCCATATAATCAGGGGCTTGAGGCGTCAGGTTGTGAAGCGCTTTAGTGGCGAGCTCTCGGATCACTCTGCGACACACGTGAAAAAATATGTTTGGATTGAGAGATTAAAAACAGTCGACATGAAACATTTGTTCATACGTGGTGGTACTTACACATCCCAGTGGTTAATCTTCATGGATACTAGGTGGTCAATCAGGGCTTTGGTGTACTCTGGGAAACTTGCTATATAGACACTTTAAAAAACAAAGACACATTTAGCGACACAGAGAATGAACAGAAGACACTTTTTCTTTACTCTGTTTTCCTTGTTATGTGCAGTTCAGAGTTCAGCCCTGAGGCTAACATCTTTCCACATTGTCACCACTTTAATGTTTGCTCTGAGGCTGGCGACACATTTCTGCCAAAGGTGACAATTCTTGAAAGTGTTGGAGCTTTTCTGTGACAGGTTTGATGGAAACCTTTTAGATGTAGAGAAATGTCCTCCTGTTTTTATATTTAACTGTATCAACAACCAGCACTGTAAGTCCTATACTACAAGTGGCAGTGTCAATGATCCGTGTCTTACCTAATGTTCAGATAGCAGTTGTTGAGATTCCCGACAGCGTAGTAGTCTGCTGCTGTTAAGATGTCGATGCCATGAGGAAATGTCCCCTATTGAAAACCAAAGCAAGCAACAAACTTGAGATGCTGTCAATGCACTAGTAGTAAGAAAGTCTTTTTATTTATTATAAAACACAGAGGAAATGATAGTGACATAGTGAGACTTGATCCCAAACTGAACTGAAGACCTCAGATTTGAAGGCCGTTATAGTTTAAAGTCTACTGGAAAATCAGGTGTTCACTGGTGCCCTGTAGCCACACTGAGAAGCCATTTCTCTGCCTTTGAAAGCTTTCACTAACAAGACATGTTTCAGCATGACCTGGATATTTGGCAACAAATAAGCCTCAAATCACAGTAATTCAGTTAGTCATAATGTTAAAGCAGTCAATACTGCTGTCACAAACCTGTCTGCCGACATTCTCCTGGAAGGCAGCCTGGGACAGAACGAGACACAAAATCAACCACTGTCGTGTAACTGTACAACTTTAGTGAAGCGGAGCGCAAAGACGTTGACCGGAGGACTCACCGAGGCGGCTCTGCGGCAGTTGACGCTTCGATCGAACACGGCGGTGATCAGCAAAGCACTGCAGAGAGAAACAGCAGAGTGAAGACAGTGAATGATCTGACAAAGGACGTGTGTCGAGATTTGTCCTTTGAATGCAATGAAAAAGCTGCTTCTTTAACAGTCGAGTGTTTTTTCCACAGTTGAAAATGAAAAATTGTAAACAAATGAAAAAAAAAAAGCATTTGTCACCATTTCCATTATTACTTTGTAACAATTAAGTATTTCAGTATTTATCTAGTGGACATAATTCTATAATTAATCCATACATCTGGTTTATTCCACACACACATCCTCACCAGGCTGCACAACCTACAAAGTTATTTTATTGCAAATTTAAATGTTTTTTAATTGTACTTCATATTGTGTCTCTGTCTGCACCTTTGGATTTTTGACAGTTTCTCTTAGAGAGAAATTTTTAAGGTCTATTAAACTCATTTGACTAAAAAAAAGTTAAATAATAATTCAAATTCGCCCTTTTTGAATGAATGAATGAATGAATGAATGGTTTATTTCGAACAAAAAAAATTAAAATAAATAAAAACAAAAGGTCAAAAGAGAAAAAAAAAAAAAAAAAAAAAGAGGATCTGTTTGAAAAGGAGCAGGAAGAAGCACAAACTTATTAGATCCTGCCCCTATGTCACACCATATTAATTACAATGCCATGATTTCAATGTAATGTATGTTTTTAATCAAACTTTTTTGCTGCTTTGAAAGACTGCCACATATTTAAACACATTTTATCGTATTTCCTTTACTGTGATGAAAAGTGTGTATGTCTGCCCTGTCATTGTGGAAAAACAGAATTTGTATAAATGACTCTGAAAATATTTAATGTCTTCGTTCACATTACATCACAACCACTAAACTGTTTATGGTTGCCATGTACAGAAGGCAAATGCAGCCACAACATGATTAATCATGACTCCACTGCTTTCCTGAAAGTTGTGTCTGATGCTGTTTTAACCTCAACATCCCTCCACCAGCTTGAGGAGGGGTGGACGTGAGACTGTCAGTTGTTGGGGGGAGGAACCGACATATACAACAGCCTGAGACTAACTGCTGCTGTTTGCTTTCCTCTTGTGTCCCTCACCTCAAAACAGCAAGATCCAGGCATAGAGATTTACCTACTGCCCTGGTTTAACTGCCCCTGCCCCGAGGGCCTGGAAAAGAAAACAGTCATGACTGCACTCAGAAAGATACTCCGAGTTATCTCGACAATTATTTTAACTAATAAGCACATGATTTTATCTATTTAGCTAAGCAGAAATCCATCCGTGTGAGTGTGTGCCCCCAAGTCACTTTGTCCTACAAAAGTGAGTTTTCTGTAAATGTCATCAAGCTGTGATGAAGAGAGCAGGAACCAGCTTGTCTTTGTGCTGCTGCCAAACAGCGACCGAAACCGACAGCAGCAGGCGAAACCTGGCATTCCTGTAGGCTAGAGAAAGGGAGGGTGTTGTCGCGACTGCTGAGGATAATTCGCAAGGGGTTCAAACTGACGCTGCAGAGCTGGTCTGCACAGTCAGAGCCCACAGGTCCGTACATGAAAGTCGGGAGAGAAGAGATCAAGGATGAGGCAAACCGTTACTATTGACAAAGACTGAACTGACGTCATGGATGATGTTGCATTTCTCTGCAGTGGTTGCTCATTGAGATCTGGAAGTTTTGAAATGTTTCTTTTTACTTTAAAGTCTGTTTGCATTGGAGGGAATTAAACAATTGTTGTGCAGTGCTTGTGACTTTGGAACAATTTGGAAATAAGTTCAAGTGTTCGACGTAAAACAACAAAGAAAAGTAACTCGTTAAGTAATCCACTAACATGCACTCCTTCATGTTGATCTAATGGTGACTAAATCAACAGCAGTCGTACTAGATTGTGTTTCTGCATCAACACACCAGGAGAGAAATAAGCACATGCCTTGTGATGTTACCACTTTCTATATTTCACTGTAAAAAACCTGGATTTTCATCAGTTTCTTCACTCATCTGCAAACTTAAACCATTTCTCTTTCTGGTGCAAAGAGAGACTTTATCAACTAGTAAGTTCACTAAATATTTTGATCCAACTCTCTCTCTAAAAGTGCAGTCAGATGAAGCTGGAAATCCAACACAAACTCTGGAAACTATTTTTCAACGACACACTCCACCTGTTACCGACTTATCACCTGTACAACACGACTACTTTTCCACCCACCACCTGAGACGATCCGATCATCTGTCATGTCTTGTAGTGACAATATGATGATCTGAAAATGCAGGCCCAACCCTCCGTGCTCCTTCAGTAAGTATGCACACACAAAAACAGCACACAGGGATGTGTGCTGGTTACGTGAGGACACGCAAGACTGAGGTGCTACAGAAAAACTGGTTTGAGGCACTAAATTACAGCTTAAAGGCAAACTGTGCTGCTACTATGCAAATGAGGATGATATTATTTACATTGGGCCACAATAAAAAAAAAATCCTACTGATTACTTTAATTGTGTATTATGCATGTACTTCTTGATTGTAGCTGTTAAGGAAATCATTTATTATCACATGTAGTTGCCAGTTGAATTAAGTGGATTTACAGTCTCCATTTTTAACTGTAGTGCATCACACTGCATCACATTACACTGCATGAGGTTTAGATAGTAGGTAATAAACTAGCAACAGTGCATTTAGAGGATAGAAATATCCAGTGGACATATCAGAGATATATCAGAGAAGGGAATGATGGGGTGCAACTTTAATATTTCTTATGCAAAATTGGGAAATAAGAAGTTTATTTAAACAAAAAAACTCAACTGAAATGAAATCAAAAAAGGCACAGTTGTTATTTGTAAACTGACCTCGACTTTTTGCAAATTCCAAATCAAAGAAAAACATTATTACAAGGAAAATAAATCATATGAGGAACTTATTAAACCAAGGTTCACCCTAAATAACACTTACAGTGCAGCAAAGGTTGAAACATGTGCAGGTTTGTTGGGGAAGGAAGAAAGAAAGAAAGAAAGAAAGAAAGAAGTTACCTGGCAATCTGACCAACAAATGGCTTCAGCTCCTTGGGTTCATAAGCTCTGGCGAAGGACCAGCAGGCGTAGCAGGCAGCATCACGCACATTGGACCCGACACTGCACGCTCCTCTCTTCTCCTCGTAGATCAGGGACTTGATGATGAGCGGCACCACTGCAAGTAAACAGCACGACGACAGGAGAGGTGTTACCTCAGAATGAAAACATATGTTACATATAACATCTTTGTGGTAGTTTAAATATCACCACTTCAGCTTCACTTCAGTCCAAACTGAAGTCAACAGGATGTTTGTTGAACACCTGGTTTAAACTACAATAACAAGGGATTCATCATTAACTGTGTTAAACATGTTAAATTGGATCTATTTTAAGTGTATACTGGTTCATAGCTGATATGTACTGTTAGTAGCAAAATCAATTTTAAACTATCATCCACTAGAAAAACACTAATGCCTTTGGTTCTGAAGCACAATGCCTGATTGTCAAGGCCATTTCAATACCACCTGAAAACAAGCTTGTGCCTGTCTACAAGTCCTTTCACTGTGAGAGTATCAGTGATAAGTAAGAAACGTCTGCACAGCACAGTAACTGTACAATGATGCCTGTGTGGCCATTCCCATCAAACACAGAGATGGACAGAGGCCCCGAAAAAAGAGGAAGAGAGAGTGAGAACCCCCACCTCCCCTCATGTAAATCATTGCTTGAGGCTTGACTAATATCAGGTACATCAATGTTGCCTGAGGGCCCTGCTGTTGGGGCTGAAGCCCCGCCCACTGGTGAGACAACAGCTCAAAGAGAGGAACTCACCACACAACTATCATTCACCATCACACACGTTCACAACACACTCTGAACTCTCAGAGAGCAGGTGGCGTCCGGACCAGATCCTGATGCTGGCTGTGGACTGTGACACTTCTCTGCAGGACTAAAACTCAGGGAGAAGAACCTGTTGCTTCAACTACAGCAGGTAAATATTTATTTCTGTTTTTGTCCTCATTTTATCAACAAAGAAGTTACATTAATTTATTTATAATAGTCGGTCAAAGCCTTTCTGTGGCATTGGGTGAGATGAGTGTGTAATATTGCTGTTCAGCAGTTTGTATGGTGAATTCAGTAGCAGGTATAAGCTAAGTGTGCACCTGTTACCTATGGATCTTAACACGCCCCTGCTCAGAGAGCCATGACTGCTGCACAGGGAAACACCTGAACTCTGGAGAAAACCTTCAAACGAAGTATAAGACATGATGATAACATAGGCTTCTTCCAACTAACTGTAATAGCACATACAAAGTGGTGTGTTAAAAATATATATATTTATATAACCTAGGCTCATAGAATGTGAATGTATTTTATATTTCAAAATGAAAAAGGAGATTTTGATGATTTATATTCACAGTAAAAAAAGTAATGTTCAAATGAATTTCAGTTCTTAAGAAGGGAGTGGTTTTCCACGGTCGGCCAAAAACTTGAGTGACAACTTCTTGCGACAGCGCATGACAAGCAGGTTCCCCGGTGCACGCCCAGCAGCACTGAACTCACAGCTTTAGGTGATGTTTCATTACAGGAGGTGAAGTCGAGGCGTTTCAGATGCCACCGACTTCACAGCTCCGCTAAAATGGATCGTTTCAGCCATTGCTAATCAACTTTACCAGCGAACATGGCATTACCTAAAGTGATCAAACTGTTACTTCCATGCAAGCGGTGAGCTCATCAAATGATGAATGCATCCCGCAGGTGTAGTCATGGGAAGCAGGTGGCTGGTGGTTCCCACGCCGACAGCGCAGAGTTTAGTAAGGGTGAGAGGGAAAGCAAGTCGGTGCATGCCCTCCAGGTCTGCGCTGTTAAGTGTGTAGTCTGGTGCCTCAGCGGCTCCAACTTTATAAGACAGATGTTTAAAGCGATATCAAAGCGGACTGACAGGTGAACAGAAAAGACCGAGTGGAGGCGTTTGCAGGCTGCTGCTGCCAATCAACCTAAACCAAACCAAGACATGAAGGCTGCACCTACGCAAACATGCGGGTACATTTTTGCATACAGTCGACTGGTTTTCATATTTAACCGATTCTCTGTTTGGTATCCTACCCAGTGTGAAGTAACAGTCAGAGAAATACATTAGCCCGAGGGTGCGCTGTTTTGTGCAGCGTGAGATTTTTCTGGCCTCAGAGACAACCACTGACTCTCTGCCTGAACCAGAAAAACCACTCCTGACTGCTGCTTCCTTGGGTGAAAAAGTACTTGAAACCTTTACTAATCCCTAAACCGTGATGTGCTACATTTCTCTTTCAGAAAACGGGGAAAAATCAGGATGGAAGCTGTTCAAGAACGCAAGCCCAAAAGGCCCCACTACATCCCCCGACCACCGGGCAAGCCCTTCAAGTACCAGTGCTTCCAGTGTCCCTTCACCTGCAATGAAAAATCCCATCTCTTCAATCATATGAAATACAACTTGTGTAAAAACTCCATCTCCCTGATGTCACAGAAAAGCGGTCAGACAGCCCGACAGATCAAAGCTGTAGCAAAGGGAGTCCCTGTCAAACCTAAGGACTGTCCAAACGTCCCCTTGGCAGTTCAGAACAACAGTCCTGAGAAGCAGGAAGCTGAAGAGAACAAAGCTGTGAGTAAAGATTACACAGAAGAAGTCGACGTTGGGTGTGACAGTCCGGTCAATAAGGACAGCCAGACTGTGACAAAACCAACCACAGCTCCAGAGACAGAGAACAAGGAGAGCAATGAGGCCAAGGATCTGCCGCGCCCATCTGCCTTCTCCCCTGTCACACCCAACCGTGACGGAGCAGATGCCTTCAAGTCATCTGTGCAGCAAACGGAGGATTCGCCAGCGCCTGTTCCCCCTTTCAACACTCCGAGCTTCCCATGGGGCACGATTTCATCATCCATGCCACTAAAACCATTTCCCCCTCTCATGGTCCCTGAGTACCCGCCTTACCTCCTGCCCGACCGACCCCTGTACCCGCCTTATTACCTCCCAGGAAATCCACATGTGAATGAGTCAAACTCCTTCCAGTCAGAGTTTCTCGATCCCCAGAGGCCTATGGTCCAACAACCCATTGCCCCATCTCACACTCCCCCGTTTCCACCTTACCCGTACCGGTACTGCCACACTCTCCACCCAGGGCCTCCTCTGCATTACACCCTGTACAGACCCCATGAGCTTTCAATGCCAATTTCAGGACCCAGATATCTTCCTCTGGATTTGTACGGCCCAACTCTTGGCCCCAAGGATTATGACTTCTACATGCATTCACATCCCGGTCATATCCGCCCACACACTTCCACACAAGACGAAAGCCACCACGGGCAAAGGGGGGACAAGGCGACGAGGCTGAGTCCTAAAGAGGGCTGTTCAGCACTGGGGTCCCCTGATAGACCCAGTCAAGCACATGTCATCCAGAGAGACGCAGAGGCACCGCAGTACACAGACATGGGTGAGTCACAGTCCACCTCCCAACGAGGATCCACAGACACAGCCGGTGAAGACGTCAAAAATGACTCAAGACAAGAGGAGTCTGCAGAAACACTGCTGCAGTTAAGAACTCAACATGTGGATGGAGGGTGAGTAAAGTTCACAAATTACATCATGTTTCATTTAGCAAGATTGTTTTGTATTTAAAATGATGGCATAGGTGTGTCTTTAACTTTCTGTTGCGGCTTTTCTCTTTCAGATCAGCTGAAAGTGGACAATACTCCTCTGAGTCTGTTCCTGAACCGATGTCCGAAGACAACGACTTGGACATCAAAGATGACCTGGCTCCACTCAACCTCTCAATAAGATATCAGGAAAAAGGTAAAAGCCAACCTGACCACAGACTGAGGAGCTCAGGCACCGGGAAATCAAAGGAGAATGAGTTGCCTCTGAACCTCAGCCTGAGAGATTTTCCAGGCAGCCCCCAGCACGGCTCCACCCCGAGCACTTCAGAGGACCTGCAGCAGAGACCTGACGAAGAGCTGGACGAAGAACCTTGTGACCAGAGGCAGACCGCCGCTCTGGCCCTCTGTCAGCTCGCCATCGCAAGCTCTGCAGCCTCTTCATGTGACATCAGTATCATATACAGGCCTTCAAAAGAGTCCACAGACGCCACGAGTCCTGTCTCTCCAAAGAAAACCAAGAAAACTACCAAGCCCAGGACAACAGGCATCAAAAGACCAAACAGTGGCAAGGCTGAAATCAGACCAAACAAGAGAGCAAAAGCATTGGGCCGCGCTCTGAGGAGGAGGCCTCGGTGCTGACAACGCAAACTGACTGTTATAATATTTTGTAATAAAGGTTTAATGTGTACCTTCACCTCTGCAAACATCAACATCAGCAGAGTTTTAACTCTCCAGATTAAGCACTGAAAGATTCAAGCATGACAATAAAACTGCCACAAAGTTCTGTCAAACACAAAGTAAATAAAACATGTTCTGTTCTCACACTTGACTTGAAAAAGTGGAAGCCAATTGTAAAAGACTTCTCAATATTTATATTAATATTTCTCATTAATATGTTGACGATGGAAAAGGTTGTGATGTACTGTAAATGCACATATGTATAAAGATGCTGAATAAAGATGAAACAAAAACTAACTTGTGCATTTGTCTTACAATAGTTATTCTAATGCACACATCGTTTCACCGTACCATCTGTCAGTCGGGATGGCAGCAGCAGTCCTCTCCTGCCCAGCTCTGCCAGCGCCAGGCAGCCTCCATGCCAGGCGTTGTCTGTTTCCTGGAAGCTTGAAAGCAGAGAACATGTTAGTGGGACACGGAGCTGCTTGGAAAAATCTGTCCCTTTGTGACACATATGTTAAAAAACAAACATAAAAAATGATGAAAAGCATAACGTCAGTCTGATAGACAGTTCCAATAAGCCCCCAGGCATGAACCTACCTGAAACAATCCAGCACTGATCCAACAACCTCATCTGCCAGCTCTTTGGGAAGCCTTCCCGTCACCCTCCCAATGCTGAAGGGTTCAACAAATTTGATTATTGTAAGACATGAACTCTTTCATAGGAGCTTCTTTTGACCTTAATAAATACCAAAGACAAGTAGCAACAAGGATGCCTTGGTATCAACAGCTCTGTTTTGTAAAGTGTCACAAAGGAACAAATTTTTACCCCTTTGCTGCCGACCAGCGCACAATTGTTTCCTTGTCTTTCAGTCCCACCAGTAGATGTTCTGCAAAACAACATGCAAATTAGAGTTTTTCCAAACAGATGCATCACAATAGCAAATGTTTTGCTGAGGTGAGGCACAGACTGACCGATAACAGTCTCCACCTCCTCAGGAATGTCATAGTCCTCCTCGTGCTCTTGCATCTCGATTTCAGGAGTCACTGCAGCATTGACTGCAGCAGACTGGGACATGGTGAGGTTTACTGCGAGGGAGCGGCTGCCTCTCTGGTATCTGAAAAACACGCACACAGACATTTTTTAACTCTACGTGTCTGTCTGATCCTGTTATGTCTCACCAAGGAAAGGAAAAATACTGTGACACATATGACACATTAGTCACAAACCACCTGCAAGGAGTCATAACTGGTTCTGGGAATCCCTTTGTTTGAGTTTTAATTATTTTATTTGCATTGGATACACTGACGATTTTAGCTGTAACATATCCAGATGTAGTATATATAAGTATCTATATAGCAAAATTTTGATCTGACCTCCAAGCAGCCAAGCGTGGCTTCAGGAAGGTGAGGCCGAGCCTCTGGATTAGTTTGACATTGAGCTTCCTCAGCATGGCCTCGCTGCTCTCTGACAGATGTTTCTGCTCCAGACATTGCAGAACTGCAGGAGCTGGGAAACCACCACACAAAACACACAAAGACATAATTACTTCATAATTATTACATTCACACTGGGCTGGACAAGGTTGGTTGGTTGGTAACACAAATACCTGTGTTACCACAAACAAAAGCAATTGAAGATGACAAATGTAACAATCACATGCTCCAATGAGTCTTACTGAGGAAATGATTTTTTGGATTTGATCTCAACATGCAGGTGAATATAAGTGAGAGAATGAAACCTACCATACTGTAGGAGGTCGTCTCGTTTTCCATGTTTGAAAAGCTGTGCCTATGAGACATAAATAAAAATATCTAATTGATCTATGATACTACAGAGGACATGTGACAGCAGGAGCATTTGGGAGTTTAAATTATTCTACAAACTCAGCATTACTCTCAGAAATTGTAATATTAATATTTCATTTACCTTTTGTTTTGAATCTTGATTATTTACCATTAACTTACACAAATAAACATGCACCTATGGGTCCTAAAGCCTTGGTGCCTGAACACACAGAGCCAGTTTTGAACGCCCTAAGCAACACCTAAGCTACAGGTTCATTTCACAGTACAAAGGGAGGCTTTCTGAACATGTTATTCAAGTTTATGTGCCAATGATATGAATGTCATGTACTTGCTCGAGGGCTGCATTAGATTACACAAAATGATCTGAACATACCTTTCATCGTTCGTAAACTTTTACAATGAGGCGCAACATGTGAGACATTAAGTTGGAAAAGTGGATTTCATCCAAGCGAACTACCATCAGCACCGTTCGTTCTCATTTTCTGAAAAGCCGTTTAGCTTAAAGCGCTGGATTAAACTGACACAAGTCACTTGAAGCAACAGGTCCCACACACGCAGCAGGTGCATTACACACCTGCTATAACCACACTGAGTATTGTGTGAAACATACCAGTCATGTCGGCTCTTGTAAACTACCCTCGGCAGGTTTAAACACACACACACACACACAGAAACACACACACACACCACAGGCTTGAGTGTGATCACCGAGCACTTATGTGTACCAGAGACTGCAGAGCTCCATCCAGCACCATATCTCTCAATGAATAGTCACTGGTGCGCGATATAGCGGTGAGACACCAATCCAAAAACTCCCCGAGGTACTTCTGTATCACATCAGGGCGTGTCATAAACCTGCAGAGTCATGTACAATAGGACAAAAAAAAAAAAACCAATTAAAGATTTTATGTGGATGGAAAAAATGCTGACATCAGCAAAAACATTCTAAGACTAAGTCTGCCCTCTACTGGTTGAAAAACTAATTACAGAACAATGACTTGATCCTTTTAGTATTCTATTTGCAGCAATGCAGTTTGGGTACTACATGGATTTAAGCAACACAGTCATCTCATTATTGTCCTCCTTTCCAGCAGCAGCCCTCACCTATGTCCAACATCTGACAGGCTGTATGAAAATATTTTTGATAGTCCTGATTTCTTTAAAGAAAAAAAAAAGAGTAATACTTTCCTGTGTCTCAACAGCTTGGTGTTGTGGGTTAGACTCATAGACTGTATATCGAATGGATGACGTTAACATGACATGACCTGTTTGTTGAGTCGCGTTTTGAAGCCACGAAATTGACATTTGAAGATCGTCATGTTGGTTCTTTGAGGCCAGAAGTGACCACAATTAGACATGAAGAGAGTGAGGAGGTGGACCTGACATTATATTTACTGCCCAATGTGTATGAGACTCGACTTTAGCACTACTCTCATCTAAATGTTCCTCTTTTTGAAGCCTAATATCTACTTGACGTTTTTTTTTTCAGATGGACTAGCAGATTAATAATGAGAAAAAATAACTTCTGTTAATGACTTGCAGAAAAAAAATGTATGGACTGAGAGTTTCATGACTGGAAATTATGATTTTTGAACTAAAGTCAGCTGGAGCCAGAGTTTTTTTAAAGTCAGCTTCTAGTTATCATGCACTTGTTTGCACTGGCCTCATTTTTAGCCCCACCTGCTTTGTCCATTTCTCTACACAGACTGTCACAATGTTGTGCTTTATTCACGTTTCTTTTTTTGGCATTTTGTATTTGCATTGTACGTTATCTGCTAAATTTATGCCCTTAGGTCCAGTTGTAAATATTAGACTAAAAATACTGTTTCACACTGATTTTCCTCTGTGGTGTTTTTGCACTTACTTTGACACCAGGACTGATGCAGCATCCCTGGGAGTATCTCTCACAACTAGATAGGACTGAAGAAAAAAATCTTACTCATACCGTTTAAAGACATGACGAGAATATCATTACATAGAAATATTACCAGACTATGAGTTCTTGTTAGTCATCTCAACTTCAATATGTAGACATAATGATGGTTGGTCCTATTTTTTAGTTTTATAGTTTTATAGTAGCTTTGTTATATGTTGCTATAACATACTCTGTGTTGTAATTGACAGAGAACTATGGTTGCAAAACACTTAGGCAGTTTATTCAAAATCTAAAAACTGAATTATATCATAGGTACTTCATTTACCTTTGCGATAGCTAGAATACGGTCCATGACGGGCTCTCTAGCTTTCCTGCCATCTGCCTCCAGATGGCCATCCAGACGAGACAGGTCAAAAGGTATGAGGCAGGTCATAGACAGCCACAACAACAACATGTAACGAGTTTCCCAAGTCTGAAATGAGCACAAAGTAAGAAAACCCAGTTTGAGCAATATAATTTACACCAAACCTGCAAGAGGCAAATGCACAGAGGTGTCATTGCTGCAGAAGCCTGATTTATTATTCTTCCCCTTACTGAATCTTTGGGGTCCTGTCTGGACATCAGGTCCAGAACTGGCTGCAGATCAGCCACCTCATGAGGAAAAAGCTGCATGAAGGTTTTATAGCCTCGGACCTGGGCAGAAAGAAAAAACAAATAACCTGGGATCAGTTTCACTAACCGGGATAACTGATGAGTGCATGAAATGAGGTAAGAAGTTCTTAGACTGACCTTACAGATGATGTAGAGGAACTGGAAACCAAGATGAACCAATGAAGGTGGAGAATTTTCACTCCTTACAAAGTCCAAAATTATGTTCATCATCCACGCTAACAGAAATATGGGAGAAATGTGTGAGTATGTGCAGCTTTATCATTTACATACTACATAGTGCATTTAGAATTGTACCTAGATGTGGGTCCAGCAGATGTGGCTGCTCCTGATACCTGTTCATTATCACTGTGGGAGGAGATGGAACCATGAACTGCGAGCAAGAAAACACGGTTAATGTTTAGTTTCGTGTATTCTGTGGGTGACTGTCTCACCTAAAAACGTCTGTGTCGCAAACTCGCTTTTCTTCTCATCTCCGTGGATCTCCGGCAGGGTGGAGATGAGGGCTCTAGTCTCATCGCTTTCACTGAAGCTGCTCAAGACGCAACCTTTGACAATAACATCTGTCTCCCCCCCTTCACCACCGTTTTCTGTCTCCGTTAAAGCCATTATAACAGACGCTGACGTTTCTTTGATCAAGTTGTGGAACAGTTAACTAGCTAACACAAAGGCTACTGTTAGCTAGTGAACTGTCACAGGACTGGTGAGGATGAAAGTTAGCCTGGGAACTTTGTACAACACAGAGTTACGACACGAAGTTGGTCCTATAAGTATTAACGTGGGGGAAAAAGCGACGATGACAATAAAGTTAACAGCACGTTACGAAATCAAGATACAAAGTCTGTTATTATGTTCCACCTATGATGTGCACAGCCACTGCATCATTGTAGCTAGCTGTTGTAGTCGCGCCCCGCCCCGGGTACGGTAAGCAGGAGGGTTCATCTTCAGGTCACGTGATAAGCGAATTCCAAATAAGACGCCGTTGTTTCTGCAACATGTCTTTTGTATTACATGCTACACACCATTATGATTAATATTATAATTCCAAACTTGAAATATACAAGTTTACTTAATGTAATGTTGTTTTGTTATGCTTCGGAAAATTAAAACAAAAATCAATGAAGCAAAAACATAAAACATCTCAAATATATGGATGTATCAAAATCTGAACTAAGTTTGGGTATGTATCGATATAATTAAAATAGCAGAGTAAAAAATATACTTTCACACATATGAATGCAAAATGTAAACAATGTAATGTCTATATGAGGCGGCACAAGTCACCTCACAAAGAAAAAAGTTTGGGGTTTGAACTGAGGAAATAATATGCTTTGATTGTTAGCACCTTTCATCCATGAAATGCAGCACAAAGTGCTTTACAGTGATGATACAATCAAAGAAATGAAAATGAAAGATAAGACTGAACAGAATTTAAAAGCAGTATACATAAAATGAGAAAGAAATTAAAGTAAAATTTAAAG
>OOFC01022715.1:26947-40811 GCA_900323345.1 Pseudochromis fuscus
GGGTTTTGACTGTTCTGTGCAGCCTCAGGTCCCTGAGAACTGGCTGAAGAGAAGGGCAACAAGGGCTCAGGGAGGTTCACTGGGAGGTCCAGACCGGGGTGGGTGGGGTGAGTAAGTGACGAAGGGAGGGTGGCACCCTGATGGCTCATAGGCAGGGGCAAGGAGGCACTGTATGGAAGAGAAGCATGTGGAGCCGCAGAGGTGGAGCTCATCTGATTCAGACTTAGTTTTGGCTGCTCGGCTTGGAATGGATTGGTGGCTGAAGGAGCGCTCAGACCTAGACCAATAGCAACAAAAACAGAGTATTAGGTTTACTTTATTCACTACATTTTCAAGCACAGACTGTTCTTAACACTTTTTGAACATGTGAGATTTTAAAGGCTGGCTGGTAAAATATATTCAACATGGGTAACATTGGGAAACAAATAATTGTGCAAAAAATTTCAGTGGTTTCATGGGAGCAGGTAGTTAATGTACAGCCTAAAGTACACGTGTGACATGTCCTGGTAAATGATTAACAGTTAACTACACATTGCTTTATTCAATAGGTTTTTCTTCAGTAGAGAAGCAGACTGATCTTTACTCTTGATAAATACCTGATAAAAATGGGTTCTTGGTCTTGGCTGGGGGGTTCGCTGGGATCAAGCTGTCCAAGTTTACCAAGGAAGCCGCTGTGGGGTCCAGGAAGCTCTCAGGTGTCCGGCATGTACGAGGGGTGGGGTCAGCCAGACTTTCTCCCAGACGGGACAGGTCAAAGAGCTCAGGACTGCCCTCCCCTCGCCCATTAACGTCTACTTGACCACCATCCATTGCTTCATCAAACAGATCCCCATCTAACATCAGAGAGAGAGAGACAACGGTGTAAGCATGAGAGACGCACAACAGCAGAACACAAATAGTAAGATACTGTATCTCTTACCTGAAGGACTTCCAGCTCGTGGAGGAGCCTCCCTGACACCTCCTGTGAGTGCGGTTCCTTCTGATGGGGCCGAGAATGGATCAACTCCCGAGGAACCTGTAAACACACATGAAAAATACTGTATTTTAAATATCTGTGGCTTTTCTTCACTGTCAACGATATGACTGCATGGAAGCACAAACGCTCACCTGTGTTTGCAGGGAACGCCCACACTCGGCCTGCAGGGTCGAGGTTGGAGACGTTGTTTTGTGGTGCATCCCAGGCTGGGGGCTCCCATGGTGGGGGAGGGCTGCTGGAAGGTGGAGGTGCCATCCAGGGAGAATCTGCCCTTGGGACGTTGGCATTGCCTTCTTTAATAGAGAGAGAGAGAGCTGAGAGTTAGCATGTTAGCAGTTCAAATCACATCAGTATAGGAAAAATATGGATAATATGAACTGATTTTGTGACTAGTTTTCTTGTGATCACTCTCAGTGGAGGTCCTGAAACAGTCCTGCTGGGGTCTAGCTCAGGACTCACCCAGGGAGTCCCAGGGATCTGTGCCCCCAGCGGCAGCAGCTGCCTGCTGTGGAGCATTGTTCCAGCGATGGTCACTAGGAGGCGGATCCAAGGGCACTGCAAAAACATCTACCAAGTCCATGAAGGCCGTCTGACCACATAAACAAGAAAAAAAAAAAATCTGTTCAGGATTTCGTTTGAGCACTTGACTGTTCATTTTATTTACATTTTAAATTTCCGCTGGTTTTGGTCCTTGGTCAACAAACCCGTTCCTACATCTAAACATTGTATTTTATCATCACCCCCATTGAGATATTTCATACCCCAATGTTTCCATACCCCGCCTTTATTATCCATTTCACGTTTGCTCTCTTCCAGAGCTTTCTGGAGCTGCGACTCGTCTCCTTGGCGACTGAGTTGCTCCTGTCAACAGATAAAGACACATGGACGCCTTCAGGCATTACAGCTCCTGGCAAAATTCACATATTGTCACTTCATACTATATTTATGCCTCAATAAGAGCATACAGTGACAACAGATAGATCATTTATTATTTTCTAGACAACATTTGCATCCAATTGGCACAAACCAGAAAACTGTCTTTGGACAAAGAGAGGAGAGAGCAGAGCATCACTGTGATCTCTAACAGAGCCGATCTATTGTGCTACAGTATATTAGCATCGAGAGAAGCAAAAAAAAAGGAGGGAAGAGACAAACACACAAAGAGTGAAACAGGAAGGGTGGACACAAAGATTGCAGAGATAATACAACAAAGTGATAATTATGCATTTTAAAAAAGCAAAGCAAAGAAAGCAGAAGGTTTAAATAAGTTCAAAGTTGTATTATGATGAACATTGATCAAGAAAAAGTAAAATACAGGGAATTACTCACACACTCACACACACACACACACACACACTACATTACTGAACTCCTGTGATAAATAATGATAGGATGTGATAAAAACACGACTGTTGTTGTTTTGAACTTTTAATTTATACATGATTCAAATCAAAAGTGAAAGTACGACTCTCGCTGACTGCTACACTGAGCTGGGATGTGATTGTGTTTGAACTACTTCACACATCTTTAATTTTCCCAAGTCACTTGTCAAATGTCTTTAGCTTGTGTCCCCAGCGTTACAGTTTTATTGCCTCCCCGCTAACCCCCAGTGGACTCTACCTGCTGGTGCTCCTCCTTGCTGAGGCTCAGGGCTAACTGGAGCTGGGTCTCCTCGTCCATATCCGCGGTGGCGGCGGCGGCTGCAGGTGCACGTTGGACTGGCTGCGAGAAGGTTAACCATGGAGGGAATCAGTTTGTGGTCAATAAAAGTGGAAATGATGTTTAAACACTGCATGCAATCAGAGTAAGTGGGTCAGTCCTTTGCCCTTCCCTGACATCCAGAAGGTCAGCACCAGTCCAGAGTGTATCTCATACAACTGGACAAGGAGGAGAAATGTAATGGTTAGTAAAAGAGAAGGATGAAGCCACAATTGGTTAATCTCTGGATCAGTTTGCTTTTTTTTTTTTTGCTGTTCAAAAGTGAGCAGGGTGTGAATGCCATAGGTCAAATCTAGGGGGAAGAGAAAGTGAGTCGTCCATGCAGTTGTTTCTCAGACAGAAAAAGACTGAGCTGTGAGGTTGGTTTTAGTGCACAGAGCAACCTGAGAGGTGCTACAGGGCAAACGATGCAAAGGAAGCATCATCCCAGGTCCCAGCATACTTGTACCTTCTGGGCCTCCTCCTTGCTGAGACTCATAGCGATCTGGAGCTGGGTCTGTTCATCAATATCCACTGGGGGAGGTGGCTAGGGTCAACGGGAAGGATTAGGAGGAAAATCAAAGGGAAAGGTAAAAGCATGCTTGATTTTGCTGAAGTGATTCATTAAGAAATCATTAAGAGTAACACAGATCAGAAATATCAATCTCAGTTTTTCAATAAAATCACAGTTTGATTCCAGACTCCATGCACTGTGGTATGTTCCTATAGTGGCTGAAGTCTCAGAGGACAACGGCTGCCCTTGCCAGGCAGACTGGGGCAGGCTGTGGATGTTTAGGAGTGGATCAATGCACACATCCTGTCTGGCTTCTCACTCTTTCACTCACGGCTTCCTCGCTCTTCAGCATCGCTCACAGTGATTGGTCAAAGGGCCATTATTGACCGCATCAAAGATGATATCACTTTCTGTTAACGGTGCTGGGAAACAGCGGCCCAGAAGACAAAGGCGGTAGCAACAGCTCACCACCATGACGGTGTTCAAGTGTGTGTGTGTGTGTGTGTGTGTGTGTGTGTGTGTGTGTGTGTGGAGCCATTTAATGTTTTACTATCCCATCACATGTCAGCAGCAGCGCAGCTAAGAACCCTCTTTCTGTCAGGCGCATGTGCTGTGAGGTTGAGGGGTTTGTGTGTGTGTGTGTGTGTGTGTGTGTGTGTGTGTGTGTGTGTTATCTTAGTTAGAGGTACCTTTTCACTTTCTTCTCGGCTCATCGCCAGGGCCAGCTGCAGCTGCAGCTCCTCTTCTCCACTGGTCGCTGGTCGTGCTTGCTCCAGGTCTGGAGCGAGTCGAGGGGAGGAAGAGGAGGCTACAGGGACACGACAGAGCAGAGGGGAGTGTGTTTTAGAGAGGACAGTAACAGATGGGTGTGGGGGAAGAAGATGGAAAACAAAGAAATAAACACTTTAGGCTGATTTTTAGGGTCAGAAAAGAGCTGGCACTGTGTTTGCATGTTAATTTTCCACTGCCTGTTGTTCGGGGCCTTTGCTGGCATGGCTCGCCACAGCCTGCCTAACCCTGCCCGCACTGAGAACAATGGTACGGCTGTGTGGAGAGTTAGGTTGGTGGTGGGGGAGAGAAATGGACGGATTGGAGTGGGGCCCACCTTATTACCCCGAATCCTCTGGGCGGGTTGCAGGACTCGGGCTCAGATATGGGGGAGGGGGGGCTGGCAGTATACCAGTTTGGGTGCCAGGCTGTGGGTCACGGGGCTAAAAGAGGGAAGCAGGCCACAAGTTGGCAAAGTCACTTCTCAAAAAACCAGTAATTTCCACTGCGCTGCGCCTCAGTATCCCCCCGCCTGAGCTGGAATACTTGCTGGCAATTAGCTGCTGCCAACCTCCTGACCCCCGCCCACGCCATCCATCAGCATTTTGTCCAATCACGGTGTCCTGGAATTTCCAAGAGAGCAGGATCCCTGTCATCCATCATCCAAAATCATAACTATCTAGATGAACTCCTTCCTGTGATTTCTGGAGTTGTATATATTTAAGATTCTCCAGCGTGAAGCACACCTCCGTCGAATGCTCCTATTGAACCACATACCTAGACCACATGTTTCCACTGGCACTCATTCTGCCCCAGAGAAGTATGCAAGTAATGTGGAAAATGTGCTGAACAAAAAGGTATTTTTTTGACTTATAAAACAGTCAGATACCATGTGTGGATAAGCTTCTCTTTCCTTCATGAAACAAGCCGCAGACATCAAAGTATAAAAGAAAACTTCACAAAACCACAGCTCTGCTACTGACTAACACCCTTATTAAACACCACACAGACCACACAAAATGCCAAAGTACACGGTACACACCAGTCACACCACATTTACAAATGATGCACACTTGATGCTCTGAGCTGTAGCTGGTAAATCAGTGGCATCAGATGTCCCATCTCTACACACAGGGAACGCTTCAGTGTTTTATCATGGAGCCACCTGACCAGGATGACCACAGATAGTATCACCACCAGTAAACATGTCATCCAGTTGTGGTTTCCTATTCGAGTGAGACGAGCACAAACAGGGCCTCTTCTCTTTTGTAAATCCAGTTTTGCTGACGTGACTGTAAAGGAGAATGAAAGGAATGCAGATGACCCACCGGCAGCAAGAACAAAACTGAAACAATTTCTATTTTAACACAAGGAGCGAGCAGTTCATTAATACTTATCAAGGCTCCGATGTGCGCCGGCTGGTATTAAAATAGCACCTACGTCAGTGAGAAATCACAGGTGAGAATTTATTGATCTCCACTTCATAAAGCTCTGAAACTGGGCAGGAAGTAGTTTTACATAACTGACGAGGTGTCAATACTTGTTTTCCCTTTATCTGTCAGTAAATTAAAACTCTTTCACATTACTCTGATTATTTTGCTCTGTTACTTTTATCGGTGCTTATATGATAAACTCGTGACCAGATAAACTGCCATGTGTGGATTCCTGTCACATGACTCAGGAAATATTCAGGTAACTCGCTCCAGGAACCAAAGCGATGATACTTTTGCAGAGTGTGTTTTGTAAGGGGTGTACTTACATCACAGTGTATATGCATAATGCACAAGTCCCTGCTACTCACAGTGGAAGGAGGACGGCGAGCCTCTGCATCTGCCGGCATCATCCCCGTACGTCCCTGCTGAGCTGTAGCGTCCTGGGTACGGGGGAGGCACGGATCCAGAGCTTAAGCTGCTGGTGAGCCCCGTCATGCGGGTCTTGGTCTTCAGGGCCTGGCTCCTCTCCTTCTTCAGCTTCTCCTCGTCCCTCAACAGAGCCACCAATTGTTTGGCCTTCTCCCGGACGTTGACACCCTGGTCACGTCCGTCTCGATCTATGTACTGGAAGTCTCTCAGTGTCTGAATGGTGTATATGTTCTCCCGGCACTCCTGGGCCACCCGCTCTGAGCCCGTCTTGATCAAATAGTCCAGCAGGGTGAGCGCCTTGTAAACGTGCCGCCAGTTTTTACCGTGATCGTTGAGCCTCTTCCAGATCATACCCATAACCTCGGTGAACGCCACGACGTTGAAGGTGAGGTCTGCGATCTCAGACATGAGCGAGCTGGGAGGTCCCCAGTGGTCGTTGGAGGTGGCCTCTCGGACTTTGATCTCGGCCTCCGTGTAGTTGTTGACCATGTTTTTCATCTGGCGGCGGAGCGAGGAGGTCTGCATGATGGCGGTGGTGTTTTACAGGTGGCGAGAGAGAAGTCGACCAGCAGGCCAGCCCACTGCGTTGCCTGGGGCGACGGCGGCTCGTTCGGCTCAGCAGGAAAATGCAATAAGGTGAAGATTTCTTGGCAACTTCAGCGACGTCCACAAACGTTTTCCTGCTGGAGACACACGAAGACAACATGAGGAGTTTGTGAAATAGGGGTTTGTCATTATCAATACCACACATCAGTGACTGCAGCTCAACTTATTTTCCCTCAGTGATTGTGTTTGGGAGGAGAGAGGAACAACTCAGCACCTCCAAGCAATGTGAAACAAAACACCTGGGCTCAGTTTTCCCTGAAACAACTTGATGAGATCTGACTGAGTGCATACAGTCCACTCTTCCTGCATAAACAACGACCAGTTTGGCAGCTATGTCTTCAACTTGATTTCCTAATTTTTTCCTTCCCATAAAGGCAAATATTTGTCTCAGTACCAGGGACTACTCCCTAATCAGCCGGTGCAGAAATCTGTGTTTTACCTTTGAGTGTTATCTGAAACGGGAGGGGCTTCTCCTCCTGTTTTTCTGACCTGATTACATCACCATAGCAGCGGTAGGGCTACACTCCTTTGAAGACTGTAACACTAAGTCCTACAGATATAAGTGAATCCACCACAATCAGTAAGAGTTCCCAGTTTTTATGATTCACGTCCTCATTTTAAGAAAATATGATTGCAGCGTCTGTGACCTCACTCTGGACATTGGACTGCTTTGTCTTACAGTCCAACTGATAACCGCCCGCTCTACTTAACTAAGCACCGAGATGCGTGAACACGGAGGACCAATCCCTTCCCCTTTGAGAATCAATATGCTGTGTCATGACTAAGCTTTTCCAAAGTTTCCAAAGGAGATCAACCATTGGCTTTTGAATGTGTTGCATCGACCCCTTGAGTCACTGAAATATTCAATAAGACAAAACTGTTTTATAATAGATGTAAAATTGCTGTTGTGATACATTAAATTATTCAATTTACAAAACCTCAGGTCTACCTGTGGGCGTACGATTAATATATTAATATAAGATGACTGCACTAATATCTGGGATATTATGAGAGAGCTCTGTGTGCTGTATGAGGACTGAATAGGTTGTTAAGTAAAAAATCTGACTGAAGTAGTGAGTAACTTAAGCCTCATTAACTATTCGACCATATTTACACCCTGCTTCCTGATATTACTCAGCTGGAGACCCTGTGAGGAACATCTACAACCTGAGATCAAATGAACCTTCACTGTACATGAAAGTGGAGAAAGTGTTTTTAAAGCAACTAATGACAGAGGGAGTGGTGCTTTGACAACAAGATCAAGGAGTTTATGAGGGAGGTAAACTCTCCCCTCTGGTTAGATCCAACCTGGACGCCTCCATTACTCACACACAGTGAAGATGAAGGGATTTTCTGATGCATGTGGCACCTTGATCGATTTAAATAAGTCAAAACGACACTGGTGAAGTGTGGAAATGAATAAGTATCTCAAACTCATACAGAAATATGGCTTCTCAAGGGGTTGACCTTGACTTGTCATGACATATCTCTAAATTGTTGAACTACTGAGATACACTATCTGGTTCAGGGATTACAAGGAGGTCACTTTTTTATCTTTATTTATCGGATTCAACCCAAAACTGCCTCCAGATCAGCCCCACACTGTCGATCACTTTCATATTTGATACAAACGTGTGAAGAAAGACACTGAACCACCAGATGAAAACAACTTCTTCTTCCTGACATGTCCTTTCTGTCCCAAACCAGGACGACTGGAGCCATTATTGCGTCAAATGGGATGATCGGGTAGGTGAAAGTACGGGACCGTGACTCAGCTATGTTTCGGAGTTCAAAAGTACAAAACCTCAACAAAACGATGAGAAAACAACGGATCGCGACGACCTCGATTCATTTCTCCCACTTTCCCTCTTACCTTCATGTCATAGCGCGTCAGCGGGGTCCCAACTTGGGGAGGCTTCGGGTGGAATAAGAAACGCCTCCGCCTCTCGACATATCCCGGAGCTTTCCAACTAATGTAGGAAAAAGATGTTTTTTAAAGCACAAAGAAAAACATCGGCTGAGATGGACTCGGAGAGGATGAAGCGCAGCGGTGCTGTTTTGTTATCAAACAAAAGTTGTGTGTGTGAATTTCACATATCCAGGCAGTGAGCCTGCAGATGGCACAGCTCCCCTCTAAAAACACACACACTCACACACTAAGTAAAAATGGATGGAGAGAGAAGAGGAGGGAGGGAGGGAGGCCTGCTCAGTGCATGCAGAGTCAGACTTAACCCTTTCACCGCCTGCTGCAAAAGTATCTGTGCAGCCAGGTGACATAAACTGAGGAGCAGGATTATACTGCACAGAAAAATAATTAAAGGATGTGAGAGAAGAGGAGACACACTTGCAGGAGTGACACTTGCAGATCAGATCCTAAAGAGCAACAGATCCTATTTTAAATTCCTGGAGATCAGTGCAAAAAATAGTGAAAGTAAAAAAAATCCCTGCAAGATAATATCTAAATATTACATAACATACACCCACTAGGAAGCATACTGCACTGCCCTGGGAGGTAAAACCACACCATGTCATGAGGTGGCAGAGACCCTTTCATTTCCCCATTTGAAGTCCATGCTGGGGGTGAGCGTTGTCTCAGAGTCTGCAAAGAGCCACGTTTCCTTTCCAGCAGTTTTACCCCTGCATTCCTGCTCTTTACTTATTTATTAGCACTAATGGCTTGTTGTCTGAAGTCACATCCTAATGCACTATATAAGGCCTAAATCCTTTCTGTGTTTACTTTGGCTCAGATTCAATCAAATATGCAAGGTAATCCCAAGTTGTCTGTATAATATTATAGTCTCATCCCACTGAGGAATTGAGTGAATGATGATTACCTAACTGACAGCAAGGCAGCAGCCGCAGGAGAGAACAGTGGCTCTTATGGCCGACTGAGCAGGATATACAGGAAATACCAGCTCCACCTTGAAACAACAAACACACTCTGAGACGTCACAGGGGCAAAGTGCAGAGAAATCAAAAGTTGATCAAGAAGAGTAAACTCTCAGCACCTCAGTGGGATGTTTCTCAAAGTAATGGCTGGAATATGTTTGTATGGGCAGTGTCCTGACTGTGGGAGTGGACATTTGCTTGTTTTCTCATTTTCATGTGACTCTCACTGATCAGGTCAGTCGAGCTCAACTTCACACACCTCCTTCCTCCTCCTCCTCCTCCTCCTCCCTGTCTTGGCACCCTACGTCTTTATTTCTCCTGAAAACAGATGCCTGAACATTCTTTGTTTCTCAACAAAGGCGTGATGAGGTCAGTGCAGGGGGGACATGCAGGCGAGGTCTGGGAAAACAGAGGGGGAGGAGAGAGGACAGCCCACAGTGACATCACACAGGAGAGGAAATCTTGTGTGTGTGTGTGTGTGTGTGTGTGTGTGTGCGTGTGTGTGTATTATTCATGTTGTGGGGTCATAAATTCAGTTTGCACTGTCACATTGTGGAGCACTGCCTTCTTTCTAGAAACAAAAAGTGAAGTTTAAAGGTAAAGGTTTAAGTTTAGGGTTGAGCACATGGCCATTATGCTGTGTCAGAAAATTAATATAAGTCAATGTAATGTCCTCTGAAGTGATGGAGACATGACTGTGTATGTGTGTGTGTGTGTGTGTGACACGAAGAACAGACAGAAAGACACATCATTTCTTTTTTATACATTAATTTACTGGCTGTTGATAATTATGAGGATATAATCAGTGATTGTGTCCACTCAGTGATCAACAGACACTGTGTGGACAGCATCTGTTTTTCTGCGATGCCCTCTAGTGGTGATGTTTTTGTCACCTGGATGTTGTGTTGTATTGTAGCTTCTTCTGTGACAGTGTTCTTTGTAAATCCCAAATGTCTCAATCAGAGACGTTTATTGTAAACACCGAACACATGAGAGTTTTAAAATACAACGAACACAAATGACTCTGACTCTCTGGTGGTAGAGCGGATCGTACATAAATTGTAAGATTGGTGGTTCGACCCCTGGGTCCAGGTGTCCAGGTGTCCTGTGGCAAGACACTGGATATTTCACTGCATGTTGTACTGAGTTGGATCATGTGACAAATAAATAGACGTAAACTCAAAATTAAACATTAAAAATTAAATGAGAATCAAGGTGTATGCTGTATGCTATTCAAAAAAACAAATGTACAGACTTGTATGGTGGTAAATTCCAAGCAAAAATGTCCTCTGACAGATTATTGTTATTAAAAATAATATATAAGTGATGGATGAATGGATAAACAGGCTGTGCAACAAGAACATCACTTACTAAGTCCTGGCACATGACACACTTTAGCCTAAAGTTACTACATCATTAGAAGATCACTACATCCAGCTCATGCACTGAGAGAAAGAAAAACAACTTCATCACAAATCCTAATTGGTTGAATAAACAACACAAGACTCCAATCAACAAAAGAGTGTGAAAAAAAAAGTAATTTGTGGTATTGTCTCTAAATCACTTATTAGAAATGGAAACAAGGCCAAATCCTCCTAGTTGGGTAAGACTGTAAATAGTGATGTTAGAGATTTCTGGCAGCAACAGAAGGTTTATGTAAGGAGATGAGCAGGAGAGTGATACAGCGGTGTGTCAAATCCACAGTGAAACAATGTGGTGGGATTATACAAGTCAGTAGGTGTTCTGCTGCTCTGTATTTGGACACCTTCACTGCATCGACTTCCCCCGGACCAGGGAGAGGCAGCGCTCCTCTCTGCACAGCCTCAGGTTTGCTTAGTGGTGATGAAGAATTTATACTGCAGGAGAATAATGGACCCACATCAAGGCTTTGAAAGAGATACTTGAAAACTAAAGTACTTGTCGGTGAAGGTTAGACAAAGCAAAGAGGGGCTGAGCTATCATGTGCCTAGTTTTTCAGAAACTGACATTGTTGTGTTGCATCGTATTTTCATTTGTAGAGACACAGTTGATATTGAATTCTCAGACTTGTGGATTAATAGAGATAGTTTATTTTGTTTTATTTTGTGTCCACTGCAAATAACTTATTGTAAATAAACTAGATATACTTTAAACACAGATTTGTGCCAGTATATTTGTGAGTGCATTACCATACATTTCAGAGCGGAGAAGAAATTTGCCATATCTGTTGCATTTTCCATCACAAACTGGTTTTCGGTTGCAGTGTGCTTGCTGAAACGAGACAGCGCTCTCTGTGGCAATCAGCCAGTTCTTTCTGTATGAGAGCAAATCCAACCTCTTCTTCAAGTTTCCAGGATGAAACATTACGTGGGCTGTCTATTCAGAGTGCCCTTGGGTTTTTTAAAAGGAAAGCTCGGTGCAGAAAAGTCACAGTTTTCTAGCATGCTCTGATTTCTGTAATAAACTGACAGCACTTGGTGCTTTTCAGTAGGTATGATGTGTCCTTCAGCTTTCTCTGAGTTATTGTGCCACACAGTCACTCTGCATCTGTACCTTTCTTGATTCATTCATTCTTTCATAAATTTGAAACTTTAATTTATGAACTAATTGAAATGTGTCTTCAGTGGAAAACAACCTGAGATTGCTGCAGAGGACTCATCATCAGACTGAGGCGGTGAATCATAGAGTCGAGAGTGAGTCTCCACTTCAGTGTCTTGGGTCCTAACACTGAGAGCACGTCGTGATCACTGCTTGAAATAAGGAGGCTTGTATGCAAGCACAGTGTATACAGGTCTTGTGATTACTAAAAACCCAAATGCACCGTGTGATAGGATGTGCAGTGACGCATATTTCTAAGCTGCTTTTGTTAGAAAAACACTATGTGGTTGGTAAATCAACATAAAAATACAACTCCCTGAAAACACAGCTGATGAATATTGTCACCATGACAGCATCGCAGAGGAAAGAATGAACCCATTTCATCTGTAAGTGCACTTCACACCTCTACAGGGAATTGAGCAATTATCTGGACTCAGTGTCCATCAGATCACAATTCATCCATTTATGCGCCATGAGAAACAGGAACCACCTGCACATGGGTGTTAAAATAGATTAGTAGATTTAATTAGGTTCAAACACATCAGGATGCTTTCTCTTGATGGGTTTGTCTCAGCACAAATGTTCAAAAGTCTCATTTCTGTGCGGTTTGGATCATTTTGGACATATTTGGAAAGCTGCAGTGTATATATTTCAAAACACGTGTATCGTTTTTTAAGGGAAATTTTCCACGGGCGGGGAGTAGAGGGTCTCCGTGGCTCTATAAAAGGAATATATTCTGATTGAGACTGATGACGCAGAGACTGCGCTCGGTGTGGGAGTATAAGAGGGACACTCTGCTCTGCTTCGCCAGACTCATGGGGAAGCGACTGGGTTGATAACATCGGTGACTGGAGGCGCTTGAAAGAACATAGAGATGAACACAACTGAGAAGTTTCACCTTCCCGTTGATGGCATCCTCGAGTTGTTCAACTCTCTCAACGGGCATCACCAATTACCCATTACGCACTCAGCTCTCCAGAGCACTGCCCTCAGTCCAGCACTCCAGCACCCCAAAGTCCCGAGTATATCAAAAACAGGCATGGGCATCATCAAAACTGTGAAAGGGTGCTGGAGACAACAGGGGAAGAGAATGGTAGCAAGTAGATCCGCAAGTTCTGGCAATCGTCAGATATCGACTGATCGACTTCCCAAAAGGTCCGTGGATCTGCTGGAGCTGGGTTTGACCAAGCCCAGGAACTGTCACAGGATAGTTGTGCTCGGGGCGCCCAGAGTGGGTAAATCCAACATCCTCAGGTGGTTCCTGGGTAAAGAATTTGAAGACCACTATGATCCCACAACCGAGGACTTTCACAGAAAGCTGTTCCACATAGGGAGGGAGACATACCAGATCGACCTCCTGGACGCAGCGTGTGAGAGGGACTTCCCTGCAAAACGGAGATTATCCATACTGACAGGTCAGAAATCTTCTTTACATTGTCATGGCATGGTTGCATGGTAGGATGCTTATGGTAATAGAGTTTAAAGCTGCGTTATAACGGTACTCATGTCAAACATAAAAGTTTATAGGAAGGGTGATTAATGTACATTCAGTAATAAAAGTGATGCTCTCTTCCCCTTCAGGTGACATGTTCCTGCTGGTCTTCAGTTTGGATGACAGGGAGTCTTTGGATGAAGTCTGTGAGCTGCTCAACGAGATCAAAGCTGCTAAAGCAAAGTTGCTGAATTCAAAACAACTAGCGAGGGTGCCAGTCGTGATATGCGGCAATAAAGCGGACCTGGACGC
Organism: Pseudochromis fuscus; assembly: GCA_900323345.1. Lineage (NCBI taxonomy): Eukaryota > Metazoa > Chordata > Actinopteri > Pseudochromidae > Pseudochromis > Pseudochromis fuscus. The sequence goes on from OOFC01022715.1 coordinate 40,582, forward strand.
ACAGAGAGTCGTGAGACAGCCAGAAGTGAGAGGACTCCTCGGTGACGATGTCCCGTTCTTCGAAACTTCCGCTAAAAACGGCACCGGACTGGAGGCTATGTTCAGAGCCCTTGGTACTCTCGGCGGACTCCCTGACGAGACCAGTCCCTCACTGCATCAGATCGTACCCATCCTCACGTACCAGTCGCTGTGCATCGGGGAGCGAGGCAGGAGGCTGAGCCGTGCGCGGG
>OOFC01022717.1:0-39021 GCA_900323345.1 Pseudochromis fuscus
ATGAAATTTTCAGGATATGTTGGAAGTGGGAAAAGGAAGAACTGATTTCATTTTGGGGGTGATCCGCAACACCGTCTGGATCCAGGATTTTTTTAAGGATTCTCCTCGCAAAGTCTCTCCTCGAAGGCGTCCATCTTGATATGCTAGCGCAAGCGCAGTGCAGTTGCTCGCGCCCTCTGTGCCCAGGCGACACACTCACATTTTTGGAGGTGTACGCGGACGCCTCCGCTCCTGTCCGCTCGAGCGCTTCCTCACGTGTTCCATGACATTTACATGACGCGGACCCTCGTGCACCAACGCGGACATGTGGACGCGGAAAGTATCAATTGGCCTTAACAGTGCTTGGCGGAGGTCTGCGCTCTCAGAGTGCTTTTCTAGTTGAAGAAGTTATGAGGCACGGTGGCGAAACATGACACTGTGCGTGTCACTCAACAGGTTGTTGCTTGGTTACCAAAGAGCGAGTGAGTTTGTTGATGCCACCAACCTTGCTAGCTGAGTCGTGAGAGGTCGAGAGGCTAAAGCCCTTCCTCTGCCTACATCCCCCAGAATGCCGTGCGGTTCTGGATCGGGGTTTTCTTCCTGATTCTTTCTAACAGAGATCAGTGAAATTATTGAACATTCTGTCAAACGTATTTTGTATTGATATTGATCGCGTGTCTATCGCGATAGATATCGGTATCGTTTTATCGCCTGGCCCCACATGGAGATTGATTTGGGAATGTTGTGTCTACAAATAGTGACCTAAGCCTGTTATTTATAGTAACATGTTGTACATGAAAGATGCGTAGGTGTCTCTTTATTGCTACTGATTGTAGTGCATCAGATAAGCTTTTAGGCTAATACAGTGGGCTACATGTTGTACACACTAACTTGAGCTACACTTTGCACTTATTGTGAATCCAAAAGATAAATTATATAAACTTTCTGTATCACTTGTCAGAGTTTTTGTTCTTGCCAAAGGAGAAACGGAGAAGCATTATTTTCATTCCAAAGAATTAGCATACACAGAATCTGAATACAACAGAGTTTATAAGGGCAACCAGCGAATTTTTTGAAGTACTTTCTTTTCAAGATGAAAGGAAGCGATCTGTGACACAGTTTGAGGTTGTATTTCTTTATATGATTCATTCTTTCTCAGTCCATTGATAGCTGTGGAGTTCATTCATAGTTATAAAGCAGAATGGAAAAACACAGCCCATCTGAGGCCTGTTGAAGCTCATATTTTCCTTATTATTATGCAGTAGATTCCCTGCATATTAATAACACACACACACACAGCTTGTCAGTGGATTGGACCACCTTGCCCTGATCTTCACCTGCCTCGTTAAGCAGACCTCTCTTTTTGTGTCTTGTTTCCACGACTCACAGACTTACTACCACATTGTCAATTAACCTTCTCAACACTAATACATGTTCAGACTGCCCAGTCTAAAACCAGCTGTTGCATCCTTGGGTGCTGAAGGCTTTATTTGATGGAATTAAATACCTATTTATGCTGGGGAGGGCCATTTGTGAAGATGTTTTCTATTCTTAGGCAGGTAAGCAGGTTAATTATAGTAACCTGAGTTGTAGTTCAAGTGACTCACTTTCTCAGACAGCTGTTAATAGTCTTTGCTTAAGCTTGTTGGCTAATGCAGTGCAGTGGACCACATACAACGAGTTCAGTGGACTGAACTAATAATACAAACAATGTCTTTATTTACTACATTCTATACTACATACTATTAGTGCATAGAGAGGAAGTGACTATATTTAATCAAGTCCAATACATTTTTGGACTCTTAATTTTTTGTCCGTTACTGAACTTTTCAAAGGTATATGTTTATTTTTACCCAACTATAGTTTTCTGACAACTATACTTGAGACTTCACAGAATAATTTCACCGGCAAATTACTTTTAAAACTGTATGTAGGTTTTTCTGATAGCGCAGGCAGTAACCTCACTGTTGTGCACTAAAAAAAACATACGCATACTGATGTTCACCAAACTCTGTCACTCCCAGTCAAACTTCACAAAGGTAAAATTAAAGCTAATCAAATATTTTATGTTTTTTCTCAAACCCCCCTGAACCACCGTCTGAAATTTACTCTAGTATTTTGAGACTTTATTGAATGTACCGAGTGTACACACTGAAAACCTGCTGAGAATTTGTATTGGTAGGAATTTGGGACACAGCTCTGGTTTTGACGACTCTTAACCCTAAATGTTATGTTCCCAGTCAAAAATGACTGCTCTGTTAAGACTGCTCATGAAAACTGTAATAATACATGTATTATTATAATTTGTTACATTAGTTTTCTTAATCAACTGAAGTTCTTGTGAAAGTCATTACAGGTTTTTAATTTCTATCTGTTATTTGTGGCCAGTTTGCCTCATTTACCTGAGCATATGCATCTTGAATTCAATCTAAAAAAATAATTTCTGGATTATTTTGACTAAACTAAGTAATCAGATGAAAAATAGCATACTGTTTATCACAGACTGCTTTGCATGAAATTTGAAACCATTTCAAATTTTTTTACACTCACAGAAAGTAACACCTGTTGTGTTCCCGGTCAAAAGTGACTGGGAAGATTATCCCGACACTACACTTGACAGTTTCACGATATTCCAACATCAATGTCTAATGAGTAAATAACAACATTACAATTTTCATCAGTCTGTCAGATGTGTTTTTGACCTTCAGTCATCTCCAGAACCACACGCTTCCCTTGGTTCTTTTCAGGGACACCATCCGCATCAACTAACTTGTCCTGGCATCACATGTTGCTCATATCTTCCTGCCATATTTAGACAGCTTGCTTGGCATACACTCTTTGAAAGGGCAGCGTCCCCTAAAAGCAACCAGACCCTCATCCACTCTAACACTTGGACTTATAGATTTGTGGCAGGCGCTCCACCCACTTTTCCCAAACCTCTCTGATTGCTGCCAGTTTGTCTTGCTGATGCTGGCCTGGTCTTGTATCATGGTTGTCAAAGCGGATCCCCTTTGACAACATGTGAAATTTCTGGAGTGAAATGTTTCCCCTTCAAGTTGGTGATGTTTACGACTTTGGTTTCAATGGACGCAGGAACCGTGTAAAGCAAGATCTGATGTCATCCATTTTTTATACAGCATATCTTGTAGGTCCTAGGGTTGTCCTGATGACATAATAGCTGAAAGTCTACCTTGATTCTCAGGTGGAGATGAAGAGCAAGATAATTTCCCACTCTTTGTCCTGAATGTGACAGCAGTCTCAGCATGACCATCATCTTCATTACTGGATTCCTCCCCATCAGATATTTCTCAGATTATATTCTGTGTTGTCTTCACCTTCTGACACATCCTCCTCTAATCCATCCTCGCTACCGGTTTCCTGTCCTCTCTCCTCCTCACCAGTGTGGTGATCAATACATGATCAAGAGCCTCACTTACTATACATCCACTTGCAATGATGCTGCCACAGAATGAACTGTGAGCCAGGTCTTAAAAAAGCCTTATGCACCAAAGCTACGAGAAAAGTTCAATATTATTGAAACAACGTTGCAACGGTCTGCGAGATCTGTCAACAGCTGATGCTCCAGTAGAAGAGACTCTATTTCCTAAAGGTTCCCCCTAGTGGTTGCCAGGGAACCAGGGTGTTGAGAAAAGTTGAATAAAAAGCACAAATTCAGATTAATAAAATGTATTTTGTGCATTGAGATCCTCTTTGTGGGCAGAGTCGTGGATTCAGCGCTAAAACTTTTAAATCGGTCAAATTTGACCGGAACACAACATGAGGGTTAATGTCCTTCAAGATGAAGAGGAGGAGATCACCTTGCACAAAATAGAAACTAAAACTGGACCTCTACAGAGGGTGGCCTGCTGTGATAAACTGTGTGTAAGTCTCACACACTAATCAATGTTCGACCTGTCCAGTCTAAAACCAGCTGTTGAAGACTATATTTGATAGAATTAGAGACCCACCTGTGCTCGGAGAGGCTATTTGTAAAGGTGGCTTCTATTCCTGGCCAGGTAAGCCTGTTATACATAGTAAGCTGTGTTGTATTCAGTCAGTGTCTCTATGGGTCATTTATTTTAGAGTATTAGTGCACTGTTAAGCTTGTAGGTTAACACCTTGGATCACACACACTCTTCAGGTGCATGCAGGTCTTCTACATGAGACTAACTTTACTGTTTCTACCATCAACACCTGACCCTGGGTTTTAAAGGGACCAAACTAACCTACAGAAACTCACATGATAAGTTAAAGCTATGCCTCTCAAGGGCTTTTACAGAAGTGGTGGATGGTGCTTAGTACGACAAACGTGTGGAAACTCACTTGTGGTCATGGATTGTTGTCATGGATGTTGGTTGGCATGCCATCATAATATTATCATGACAACTAAGCGCAGTGAGGAAGGCTGTAAACACACTGCAATTTAAGGTCAAACAGCTCCTATTTATCTCTGAAATGAACTTTTTATGAATGTATATACTAGGCCAAAATGATAGAGGACTCACACAGACATGGAAGAGGTGGAACAGGTCAAGAAAATAATGAATAGACGTCCAATTTTTCAATTTATACTCAAAGGCATTTTGGTGGGGAGTCATTTGTGGGGCTTTTTTTGTGAAAATCTTTCTATTCTGGGGAAGTGTAGGGTAGGTGGCCAAAATCTGACAAGAGGCCAGAAAAAAAGAGGTAGTATAGATAATAGATTTTTTTTAATTTACTGTTTCAAGACACCTAGAGAGCAGATTAGCTGCCCTTGCTCATTTCTGTTTTGACCCCCTAATTTGTTGCTTTGTTGGGGCTCCCCTGCTGTGCACCCCGTGAGCTGTAGATGTAAGTCACGTCGCCAAGGAGGTGAGACTGACCTCGGGTTTTGGAGTGTGGTTTCTTTTGTAGCCCACCTGCTGAATGACATTTGAAGCCACATGCCCGTCGTTTCCCCATTTACTTCCACAAAGCCTTGAAATCAGCTGATCTTTTTTTCGCTCTTCTGAATAGCACCCATATTGTGAGATTGAGGATACTTGTGCTTTCATATTTGGTAACTTGAGCACCTTAGATGTGTGCATGAAACATGTGAAATTCAGGTTAAAAAAAAGTGATGTCAACAATCAGTCCACTCCTGTTTAATTTGGCAGAAGAGGATTTAAAATCAGTGAATCAGAGTCAGCGGCGAGTCTCTTCCTGCCCACCTCTGCTGTAATTTAAGTAATTAAGTTTCGGCTGTTGTTCAATCAGTGATGGTAAATTGTCCATCTCTCCCACACAGTTCCAACTCCCACAGTCCGTCTCCTCCAAGCAGCTCAAACGCCTTCAGTCTGCTCAGCTCGGAGCAGGACAACCCATCGACCAGCGGCTGCAGGTCAGTGCACCGTCATACAACACAGTTTGCATTTCAACTAAACTATAGTGTTGTTTATTTAATTCTGCCTTCCTGCTATCTGACTTGAAGCCGTGCATGTGCGTGTGATTGTCCAACTTGCAGCAGTCAGGAGTCTGCAAAAGCAAAGACCCAGAAGGAGGTGATTAAAACCCTGAAAGAGCTGAAGCTTCACCTCCCTGCTGAGAAGAGACACAATAACAAGGCCACCACGTTGAACACTCTGAAGTACGCCCTTCGCTGTGTGAAACAGGTAGAAGGTACGTACAGCTTCCACCTCGTGTGTTACTACTAACAAAAATGCTTTCTGTTTTTGGGATCCACTTTGTTTCCTAAGTAGATTTTTTTCATGCTCTCTGTAAATGTATGAATGTCACAGTTTTTTCTTTCATCTTTTCTGTGGACGTCAGGAAGTTTTAAAAGCCAAAGTAAACCAAAAACAAAAATATAGAAAACATAAATTTGAGTAGGAGCGAATATTTTTGTAGGCAGTTGTTTGGGTGTAATGGTCTGTAGCGACTTAATTCAACCCTGTCTAAATGTTTACAGATGTAAATGGGTGGGTAGAGGTTCAGCAGTGCAGTCGTTAGTGTGGTCGGTGCAGAACATGACGTACTTTAGCAAAGCGCTGAGACATGTTTCATCAGTAAAGAATGTTGTGTGACATCAGTATGAGAACTTTTTATTTAAATCCTTGGTTGTAGTCATTAAAACACCAGTTTCCTTCAGTCTGTGTGATATTTTGATGCTGTTTCTTTTTTCCTGCAGCTAATGAGGAGTATTACCAGCTGCTGATGATCAATGACAGTCAGCCTTCAGGCCTGGATGTATCATCTTATACGATAGAGGAGATAGACAGCATCACTTCTGAATACACCCTCAAAAACAATGTGAGACACTGAATTAAAACTCATACTGATATTTATATTTAATGGGTTTTTTTTTATCACATTTGTCAAGTGTGAGCAGTTTGGTACAAGTTTCTTTCATTCATCTCACTGTTTGGATTTTGTGCCTTCAATAGGACATTTTCGCAGTGGCAGTGTCTCTAATCACCGGGAGGATCGTCTACATCTCGGATCAGGCCGCCTCCATCCTCAACTGCAAAAGAGATGTGTTCAAGAACACCAAGTTCGTGGAGTTCCTGACGCCACAAGACGTGAGCGTGTTCTACAGCTTCACGACACCGTACCGCCTTCCCTCCTGGAGCATGTGCACCGGGGCAGGTACAAACAACAGCTACACCACTCTCTGCAAACACAGTGTCAGTAATCCCTTCAAGGGCATCGTTGGTCATAACTGCACTCATGAGAATGACAACTCAAGCTGTCAAGTTCAAGTTGACCTGACCTCATCATTCAAAAAAATTATGAGCTTTGCCTTTTTCAGTTAAGCTGGAAAAAATGATTTATTCCTACACTCTACTTACTGCCTTAGCTTATTTAAATAAATTGGATCCAAACCTGCATTTTCTTGTTCTGATGTGTCCTTGTTATGTCTGGAAATATCGTAGCAAATTGGGTCTGTTTGGATTCATTGGGGTTAAGTGCAGGTCCGCGCTTCTAAATGATGTTTTTTGATGAAATTAATCAAACCTTTTGCGCCGGTAGGAGTTAAGACCCCGACTGTCGCTTGGCCGGATCATGTTGCTTTTGAATTAAAACATTTCTCTTTCCCGTTTCAGAGTCCTCCCCGCCTGACTGCATGCAGGAAAAGTCTTTTTTCTGTCGTATCAGGTGGGTGTGTGTTGGTTCAAACACCCTGTCAGGCCATCTGCTGCTCGGACCTGTTTCTAGTTTTTATTCATGCTTTAATTCCCGTCTACATCCCATTCAATTAGTTTGTGACATCACATGCGTGTCAGCTGTAATCAGATGCTTTTTCCAGGGCAGTGCTATATATACTAATAGAGACACACACATACAAACCTGATGAACAGAAGAACAGAAATGTGGACGCTAACATTTATTGACTGGATTGGATGAGAATATAGCTACATACTGCCCCCATGTGTTCAGACTCAGAAATCCAAAATCCCTGCACTTTTATTAAAGTGTATGCGTTTACTTAACAAGGAACAGACTATCTGGGCTGCATTTGTTTTACTGTTTAACTTTTCTCATATCCAGTGGTGGTAAGGAGTGTGAGGGCGACCTGCAGTACTATCCCTTCCGCATGACACCTTACCTGATGAAGGTCCAGGACACAGTGCACGCTGAAGACCAGTTCTGCTGCCTCCTCCTGGCTGAAAGGGTTCACTCCGGCTATGATGGTACGAATCTGTCAGCAAACCATGAATCACAGAAAAAAGAAAATGGTTTTAAATATCACATCTGCATACTTCATGGTGGTTTGCAGCCAGTTATTTAAGTGAAATTGTGATAAATAATCCCTGCTGGTAGCAAAATCTAAATTGTCAGTCAGAAGTTACAGTTCGGGAAATATAATAATTTAAGATGGAAAATATGTCTTAGACATTTACACCTGAGTAATGACACCTTTGAATTCCTCACAGCACCCAGAATACCAACGGACAAGCGCATCTTCACCACCACACACACTCCCAGTTGTGTGTTCCAGGATGTGGATGAGAAGTAAGCCACGAATGCTGCTACTGCTGAGTAAAAAAAACCCCAAACTTTAGTATTTGAACAGAAATGGTAAGTGGTATGTCTGTTTTGTTTAATTCAGGGCGGTTCCCCTCCTCGGATACCTTCCCCAGGACCTGATTGGCACCCCAGTCCTCCTCCACCTGCACCCCAATGACCGTCCAATAATGCTGGCCATTCACAGAAAGAGTGAGTCCACAGAATTAGGCAAGAGGCACCAGAAATCAGCCCTCACCATGATATTGACTGTAGTTTTTTTTTTCTTTCAATGCAGTCCTTCAGTACGCTGGGCAGCCATTTGACCACTCGTCCATCCGCTTCTGTGCACGAAACGGAGAATACATCATCCTGGACACAAGCTGGTCCAGTTTTGTCAACCCCTGGAGCCGTAAGGTCTCCTTTGTTATTGGGAGACACAAAGTCCGCATGTGAGTAACAATCCTGTAATTTCTGAAGTGATGTAGAGACAACAATGCAGAAAGAGAGAAATCAAACGGGTAGATCACCATTTATATGACACAACTACACAATAGCTGTTTATTAATGACATTTTAATGCTGTCTGATGATTCTCAATCTGCTGGTGTATTTGTCCACCAGGGGCCCCGTGAATGAAGATGTTTTCGTGGCCCCAACCTCCACAGTCAACGAGGTGAAGACCACGGACTCTGACATTCAGGAAATCACTGAACAGATCCATCGACTCCTGCTCCAGGTGAGAGAGGAGGGAAAAATAAATCCAAAAATATAAATAACAGAATCCAACAGGGTGAGAGAAAGAAACCTCAAGACCCTCAAGTCCCAAAAGAAACTGATGAGCAAACAAATCTAACAAAAAAAATAATAATAGAGCAACACTTGGAATCTTTTTGGCAGCTACATCCTCGTTGCCCTGTGACAGCATCTCCTCATCTCCTCCTCTTTAATCCCACTCTGTTGTCTCTCCATCTGTAAATAGCCGGTTCATAACAGTGGGTCCAGTGGCTACGGGAGTCTGAACAGCACTGACCACCTTCTGGGCATGACCTCCTCCAGTGAGAGCCTGAACAACGGCAGTGGGAGCAAGATGCAACTAGAGGAGGAGAAAGTGAACAGCAAAGACAGACCGGTGAGTTAAACCAAATACTTTGGCTGAAATCACACCCTGTTTCCTAAACAGTGCATTTATGGGTCGCCATTGTTTTTGCGTGTCTCAAATTATATGACCCTCCCTCCCAATGGGGTGGCTCCAGACTCAGACTCATGTTCCTGCTTGGACTGAATGATATGTACACAGTAACTTTATGTTTGATTTTGGATCATTCCTCTTTGGCCTGGGAATAACATTATAATTATTCATATTGATCAAAATTATTAATCTGTTTACTGCTTATTACCTACTTCAGTGGAGGTTTGGTTTCTTTAACACTAGTTGTACTGATTTTATTTCACAGCGAACCTTTCAGGAAATCTGTAAAGGAATTCATCTTCAGAAGAGCCAAGAGCAGCAGACAGCCAAACCCGACAACAAAAAAAGTAATGAGTCCAGCTGATAATTATCATTATATATGTGTTTGAATGTGTGTGCACGACGGAGGCACTGAGACGGCTGGCCCTAACTCCTGACCTCTCTCCAGTAGAGTCTGTACATAAGAGCCTGGCAGTGGTGCGGCCCAAAGACTCTGCTGCTCCTCTGAACTGGAAGGAGGCCGGGTCAACTATGGAGGAGAGTAAAGCCTCTTTACAGGAGGAGCTGGCCTTTAATGATCAGACTGCCTACTCCTACCAGCAGATCAGCTGTCTGGACAGCGTTATCAGGTACAGAAGTAAAGATTGACGGGATTTTGAAGAGTGGACACAAGCATGGTTCATCCTTTATATCCACCCGAATAAGTATCATGAATACAAACCAGAGAAACAAATTAAAATAAGCTCTAGCTCTGCATTGTCTTTTCAGCAGAGGTGAAATCTCCAACCAGTGCTCTGAAACAAAACTTATTTCTCATGGTGGTTCTGACACACTTAACGTGCCACATCACACAAAATGATGATCTGTCTTTATAGGGTGGAGTAAAAATTGAACTTTACTAGAAAGCTAGAAAATGCTTCACCACTCACAGAAAAGTGCGAGATGATAATATCTGATAAAATACCTGGTGAAATGCAGAGACTGATGACTGTGCCCTGCAGGTACTTGGAGAGCTGCAACGTTCCCATCACCATGAAGAGGAAGTGTCAGTCCTCCTCTAACACCACGTCCTCTAACTCGGACGAGGACAAACAGAAAGGATCCAACACGATGCAAGTATCTGAAGGTACGTGGCACCTCAGTTCATACAAAGTAAGGATAACAGATGCTTATTGTTGCTTTGTCATTCAAAGCTCTGGCTTTCTAAGGCATTCACTCTGTTCCCTTTAAACTTCTCAGACAAAAATGCCAGTTCCTTGTCAGTAGCTCTTGTTCTCTGTTCTCTTTGGCAGAACCAGCCTTGTTGAAGGATCAGTCTGGTCTCTCTGCTTTGGATGATCAAGACAAAAAGTCCAGTGATGCGGCCACAGCAGTAGTGGGCACTTCGCTGCCCCTACCTGTACCAAACAAACCAGAAAGTGTGGTGTCCATAACCAGCCAGTGTAGCTACAGTAGCACCATAGTGCATGTTGGGGACAAGAAACCTCAACCCGAGTCAGGTACAGTGGCGTGAAAAAGGGATTTTCCTCCAACCAGATTCCTTCTATTGTTGCATATTGATTGCACTGAAACATTACAGGTGTCTGCAACAGAACAGATTGTGTTTTCAGATATGGGTAACATACTGTTTAGCTTATCATTTAATGTATTTAATGAACTAAAAAATACAGCAACTCACAGCTCAGGCACAGGGACCACTCTCCTATTTGTTTTTTTGTTTGTTTGTTTGTTTGTTTGTTTGTTGGTTTGCTTGTAAAATACAAAGATACCACAATCAACTAGAGAACACTAGACAGCACAAATCTCTGCCCAGGCATAATCCAGCTGTGCTCATGCTATGCACTGAACACTGTTGCCCTCTTGTGATGAAATTGCAATCTTGTTAACGCACTTGGGGATTTTTTTTCGAGACAGGATCACATCCTCTGTATAATAATAATAATACATTTATTTGAAAAGGGACCATGTACGATATTAAACATAAATGTTGCCATTTGATGCATTTCACCAGAGTTAGCTTTAAGCTAATTTCCATCTGCAGTCCCTTGGCAGGTCACAAAAATCATCACAATATTAAAATGATGCAAAAAAAGCTGGACTATGAAATACATGACACAGTGAAACAAAACATTACACACACTCTTAAAAGCACACACATGGACACACACTCACAAACATATGCAAATTAAAAAGACACAATGTTGCTAACAAATAAACCAGGAGAAACACACAGCCTCATTGGCACAGGTAGTAATTGAAAGGTACACAACACCTCTGATTTTAAACAATGACAACAAAACAGAAATGGTAAATGGAGTGCATTTATATAGTGCTTTTTTGACTGGGTAGGCTAGGTCCCAAAGCACTTTACAAGGTCCCTCATTCACAAACACACACACACAGTGCTAGCCACCATTGGGAGCATCTTAGGGTTCAGTGTCTTGCTCGAGGACACTTCAAGCTGGGGATCATCCCACGATCTTACAATTCGTAGACGACCCGCTGTACCACCTGAGCCCCAGCTGCCTATCTGACCTCCTGGTCTGTCCTGTCTGAGCCGAATCACATTCAGGCACGAGCATGGAGGACAACTAATCAATCCTAAGCAATCACAGCATCACATTACAGATAGCATTTTAAAGTGTCTTCAACTATTACTTTAAGGGGACACCGAAAAGACGCAATTGAAAACTACCTGATTTAGAACTTGTTTTAATCGTTGATGCATTGTGAACATCTGAAACTGTGTGAGTGTGAGAAATATCCAATAATAGAAGAAATCAGAGAAGAGGCAAATGATTTCTCACAGCACTGTGAATGCAACCTGTGTTCGCACCTCTTTCTCTCTGCCTTTGTACTTGGCAGCTAGTGTCTTGCACACAGACACAGTCAACCCTTCAAATTCGTCTATTTTCAGCCCTTCCAGTATGTATGCACAGTGTTTATGGGTCTCATCCATAGTAACTGCAATGGTGGCCACAAGAATTAAGCCTTTATCTAAAACTAAGATGTGGAACAGCATCTAGTGATGATAATCCAGTGCTGTGTTAGTCTGATTGATTATATGGAGTGACAGTTTAGTCAGGTCATGTTTTTACAAAAACACAGCGTCACGTGCACTAATGATGAAGTTGCACAAAATTTGCTGAGGTAGCTGAGTCACTGTTATTGCGTGTTGCTGTTTATCACAGTGACGTTACCATATTCATCGGCTAACATGGTGTAGAGAGCGACAGGGCAGCTGCTATGGTTTACTGTGTCTGTAAACAGCCACTCACTCACAGCCTTGGCATATTTAACAACTTTGAACCACAGCGCATTAGTTAAGACTTTCAACAATGATGAACAGAAACACAGTGAATACAAACAAATTAATGCAAATCAAGTACAAATACAAAACACTGTCGGCATCGTAGTAAACAGACTCCAACTGAACAACCCCTATGGTGTGTTTTGTACAACATTACAGTGTCAAGCAGTTAATCCAAGTTTTGTTAATTAACCAGTGATAGCTCTGAAAGTGCTCCCTATTTATATGACCCTTTGAAAGTTTGTCAGTGCAAGCCACTAGGATTTTTGGGCTACACTGGGGTTCTCATCACTTCTGCTAATGATAAACAATTACTTAAAACTTCTCAGTATGTTAAAGCTGTTTTCTCGCTGTCATCCATGCAGAGATCATAGAGGACGTACCAGGAGCAGGGGAGACGGCAGAGTCCAGCCAGAACCTCGGGGCTCCTCCTTGTGCGGTTTCACCTCCCTGTCAGGAGAGGGAGTCCTACAAGAAACTGGGCTTGACTAAGGAGGTTTTGGCTGCACATACACAGAAAGAGGAGCAGGCCTTTCTGTATCGTTTCAGAGAAGTTCGAGGACACGCAGCTGTGAAGGCGAGCTGCTCTCAGTACCTGGAGCGTCAAAGAGGACACAACGCCAGCGATGGTACAACTAAACCCAAACACTGTACTGACACATTAAGTAAGGAGGATATTTCTGGTTTGTTACAATTTGTGGCTTTGATCTCTGTTTATTGCTTTGGGATCACCAGGTTAATTTAGCAACATCAGTAAAAAAAGTCCAGACTCCCTTTTGCTATTACCAGATTAGACTGAGTTGCAGCGTTCACAGGTCTCACAAGTGTTTTCACAGCTGTTAAAAAATGATGGCCAAAACTACAAATATAATCCACTCTACTCATTCGTTCCTCTTGCTGACGAATGAGAAAAAAAATCAGCAATAATCCCTTTTCATTGATCGCTCACTGTTTTATCTTCTTGACCTTCAGCTGCACCTGCTGCTCGACCCTGCAAGCACGGAGGGCCGGGTGCAGAGCCGACCACGCGGCGAGGTACCCGGAACAAGAAGACCAAGTCGAAGCGAGCGAAGCAGATCGAGTCCTCGGACAGCACGGTGTCCCATCACAGACAGCAGCTGCGCCCTCCTCTTCTAAACCACGGCCTTAACCAGACTTCCTGGTCTCGCTCTGATACCTCACAGTCCACTTTCCCCATGGCGTACCCTGCTGTGATGCCGGGCTACCCTCTCCAGGTTTACCCCAGGACTGATTCCATAGCTCCCCGCACTGATGCCCCTCTACAAGGCTTTAGGGACAACCAGGCTCCCGAAGCCCCTCCCTGCCCACCATCCATCCCTGCTGCTCCCTACACCTCCCCTATTGTCACCCCTATTGTGGCTCTAGTGCTGCCCAACTACCTGTACCCTATAATGGGCCCCGGGCCTCCACAGCCACAACCAGTGTATCAAGCAGAGACTGGGGGCTTCCCTACACATACACAGCCTTTTGGTCAGGCTGCCTTTCCAGGCCAGGACACCTTTACATCTCCACCATCCTTCAGCGGTCAGAATCAGTTCAACGCCCAGAACCACTTCACTCCTCAGGGAGGCTACTTGGCTCCGTCCTTCTACTACCCGCCGCCCTCAGAAACCCCGAAGGCCCCTGTGGAGGGCCAGTCTCGCTCCTCAACACCACAGTCTGGAGGAGCCGGAGGACAGACGTCCCCACCCTTGTTCCAGTCTCGCTGCAGCTCTCCCCTCAACCTGCTGGAACTGGAGCTGTCTGTGGACAGGCAGGACAGCACGGGGATTTCCTCTGGAGGACAAGGGAACAACGCAGCTGAAAGGGAGAAAGGTGCAGGCGGCATCCAGGCCAAGGAGAGAGAACTCAAACAGGTAAACCAGGAAATAAACTCTTTGTCTTTTTCCTCCTCAAGTCTCCCACTGCCTCTGACTGAATTTCTCCACCTGTAACCTTCTTAAACTGTCTGGATAAAATGTCATTGCCTCGCTGAACTTTACCATTGTGGGCTGTTTGAACCACCTTAGAAAAGCTGTGACATGTTCCCCTGAGCCCTCCAATCATGTATCTCTCGACCTTTGGGGATTTAATGCCTTGGTCACAGCGAATATCCACAATATTTGCAGTGTTAACCTGCTGCAGTTTGTTACTGTTGTATTTTTATGCCATGTGTAAAGTCAAGTCAGACAAGACTCCTCAGATGAAATGTGGCCTCGGGGTGTTAACACATGATGTTATTATCCCTTACACCCTATAGCCATCTCTCAGTCTCCTTGGTCCACCTGGACCCTTGTATTTCGAGGGCACACCCTGTGTCTGTGAGCGTTTGTCTTGGGATAAAGTGTTCTCTAGGCTGAGGGCTTGCAGCAAAGAGGTAGGCGAATCATCAAAAAACCTCCACACTTCTCAAATCCCATTCTTCCCCGATTCCATCAACTGTAACACTTTGTTCTTCTTTCCTTAAAAAAATGTAAATCATGACGTGTGTTTTACATTTTTAACCTGCACTGCTCTTGTATATCCAGTAGAAAGCCAAGATTGACTCCGATTTTTAAGTCAAGCATGAGACTGAAAATTTGTAATGGGGCATAATGTAACCTGCCAAGTGGCGTATGAAGTTCCTTTATTATTATCATAACGTGTGTATGCACACCTACAGTCATGCAGCCTTTGGATATACCTGGTTTTCTGCATTAATTGGTCATAAAATATCATCTGCTCTTCATCTAACTCACAAGTACAGACAAACACAATGTGCTTAAGCTAATAACAGTTATGGTATTCCCTGTCTCAGAGGAGCCACATTTTCTTTGTTTATAGTCCTTCTGTTGTATATTTACTTCAGTGTTTGTGGTAATTGTCCGTGCACATTATTCAGCTTCTATGGAGCCTCAGCTACAAAGTCACGCTGACATTACTCTGGAAGATACCGTGATACCTTTTTCTTTCTCGGTGATGACAAGCTGTCAGAGCTCAGAGGCAGCAAAGCAACCCCAATAATGATGCTCCATAGTTTAAAGCTTCTTCTAGCTATAAAATGCATTTTCCCAGTACTGTTGTGGTGCTCTACTACATTTTGAATGTTTCAATATTAACAAGAACTACACAATATATTGTCAGCTATTTGTGTTTGTTGATGATTGTGAGTTAGATGAAGATCTGACCATACTTTAAGACAAATGTATACATGAATGCAGTTACCTCCAAAGGAGTTCACTGTGTCATTTTGCCACTGCACATACACTCTGATTTTGCATGCAGGGCCTCTGAAGCTTGAACCATACCAACAACTTTACTCAGCATCAAACATGGGGAAGTGAAGTTGTTCTGTACATTTTGTAGTTTTTGTAATTTAGTGACTTTCCCTACTTTAAATCAGCTGGACAAGGATCAGGGTCACTGTTGTGTATCGTAATGTTGGTGAGGACCAGGTGATTGCAGAGATGGCCAAGCGAAAGCATGATCCCAGTTGAGTCTGTAAAATCAGAGGCAGGGTGAGAAACAGCCAGTAACATTGCACCTGCCTGTTTTGTAAAAATGCAGCAGATGGAGGATGTGCTACAAAAGGAGGGCCAGAGCTACGCCGTGAAGCTCTTTTTTAAATTATATCGCTTTAATATTTGTGTTTTTGCAGACAAGTTCACGCGGCGATGGCAACAACAGCGATGCTAACTCCTCATCCAGCGACATGTTGGACATTATTCTCCAAGAGGACTCCTGTTCTGGTACCGGTTCAGCCACCTCGGGGTCCATGGGATCGGGGTCCAATGGTTGTGGAACTTCGGCCAGTGGGACGTCGAACAGTGGGACGTCGAACAGTGGGACGTCGAAGAGCAGGACATCAGCCAGTGGAACCTCAGCTAGTGGGACCTCAGGAAGTGGAACAGGTCTGCACACAGGTCTCAAAATGTTATGGACGTTAAAAGCGTAAATGAGCAGGGGCACATGAGCAGGTAGCAGAAACACATCAAAGTGAACAGAATCAGCTTTGCTCCTGTTTTAATATTTGACTCCAGGTGTTGTGTGTTGTCTCTCTAATGATCTTTTGCAGAATAGGTCATGTGTGTGATCCAGTCTTAAAAAACCCTCAACAGCTGTCATAAAAGCCAGTTTAATATGATTTATCCAATACAACCACTGACATCTTTTTGTTGTAAATTTTTTTTTTTTTAGGAAGCAACAACAGTAGTAAGTACTTTGGCAGCGTGGACTCATCTCAGAACAGTCAGAAGGTCAAAGGTCACTTGAGCAGCAGCGAGGGAAGGCCCATGGAGATGGAGCAGAGCGAACACTTCATCAAGTATGTACTGCAGGACCCGCTCTGGCTGCTCACGGCCAACACAGATGACAAGGTCATGATGACCTATCAGCTGCCCTCGCGGTGAGTGGGAGGACGGGGGCACGGCCAGTGAGGAGTAGGATAGTGGCCCTGTAGACACTGTGGTTTGATAGTTTATCAACCTTCTGTTTGTTATGGAAGGCAAATGGTAAGCATGCGTTCAGTTTGCCTTCTAGTTTTCAATACTTCACTTGTGGAGCGTGTGTGCAGCTGGGAGACTAGAAACAGTCCACAAAGGTGTCAGGTTTTTAGGGCAAAGTATTTTTATATAGTTATTAGAATACATGACTCAGATTATTTTGTTTTAAGGACAAAAGAGCTGAGACACCTGTCAAGTTATTTATGATGCTGATTTCCTCTTGAACATGCTGTCTGGGTTTTCAGCACCTTATGAAAACCAAACAGCTGGAGGCCTCAGGATGTTGGCCAAACAACTGTCAGGTTCAGTTTTCCATCCTTGAGTTTAATATACTGTGAGTGCCAAAGTATGTCCAATCAGTAACACCACACCACTGTCTGTTTTCAGGCCTCTGGCTGCACACACACACCTCAAAGTGTTGTCTATGGGAAACCTATTTGTGAGCTGCCGAGATTTGATGATAGTACAGTTACTTTGATCCTTGTGTAAACTCTTACCGTCCTGTGTGACCAGAAAAAAAAAAAGTTAGCTGTGGTACCAAATGTTTTCTTAAACTATTCATCTTTCCTTCCAGTTGTGTTGTCTCATTTGTGCCTTAGAGAGAGCACACACTGTTCTCTGTTGTGGTCAATGTCTCTAAATACAAACCAGAATCACTGTAGTGAGATTTCTGACCACCAGATGGCACCCTCACTTAAACACAGGCAGTGAGTACCGGCAGGTGACTGTAGATCACTTTTTTTCAAAGTGATGTAGGGAGTTGCATCAGCAAACAACTAAATAGCTTTAGATACTGAGAAGAGGGAATAAAGCTCTGTTGTCAGTGTAAGTGAACATTGTAACATCCAACCCACTTATCTGCAAACCCTGTTCTTTTGATGTCAATACCTCCTTCAGTGGCTGTACTGTACTGAATGTAGTTGTGTTTGTGTGTTTGCTTGTGTCTGCAGGGACATCCAGAGAGTGCTCAGAGAGGACAAAGAGAAGCTGAGGCAGCTGAGGAAGAGCCAGCCGTGCTTCTCAGAGGAGCAGAAGAGGGAGCTGATAGAGGTCCACCCTTGGATCAAGAAAGGAGGTTTACCAAAGGCCATAGACATCAAGGTAGGATGAAATATCTAATTCAGTTTAATTCAGAAAACCTGGAGGAGATCCTGGAATTTTTTTTGGACTTTTTTTTTTCCAGTTTTGGAAAATTGTGGAAAAAATAGAAATTAGTAAAAGTTGTACCGATAAACCATTTATGGTGTGCTATAATGTACAGGAACTTGATGTGACTCCCAATGGTCACACCAGCTTAATGTCCTGATAAATAATTACTTGAAAAAAAGTGGGATCTCACTGTGTCTCACTCTAAGGTCTCGTTTAAACCTGTCCATGTTTTCCAGGTGTGCTCCTGCTGTGATGGTGCCTCGGAGATGGCAGCGGCTGCGGTGGCGGAGGATCAGCCAGACTTGGACCTCGGTGATACAGAGACGGGGGAAGTCAGCTGTCCGCAGAGGCCCAGAGAGGAGCCGTCAAACACTGTCGTCATCTCCTGCCACGGCCCTACTCCAGGCTCTGGCCCTCAAACACAACCAACAAGACAATGAACTGCTCGAGTTTTTCAGAGTGACTTTTGCTACCCATCCAACTGCTGTTCTGCATAACTGTGAAGAGAAGCCTTTGAAGAGGGACCTACTTTAGACAGGCTCTTATTTGTTTCTGTCTTGTTTTATGAGTTGTGTCCATTTAGATGCCAGAAAAAAAAAATGGCTAAAACAGTCGGGACTTTTGTAGAATGTGAATATGTCTAGTGGCCATCAAAATGCATTTTATTTTAATATATTTAAAGTCTGCACCAGGCAGGATTGTTCTGTTGCTTGGGGAGGGGGATGACTGGGCTCTGTGACTACATTCATCTTTTGTAGCACATGGCGATGTGAGGCACTTAGAAAGTATTTTTTTGTTTTTTTGCACTGATTAGAAGGAGCAAGGCCCAGTAGAGGCAATACACTATGTGCTTGTACCCCAGGCAGTACAGTAGAGGTCAAACGAACATCAACACATCGCTGGAGGCTGCTGACAGTCACATGTCAGGAAGTGGCTCGGTTACGGTTGATGAATGAATTCAGTATTTTGTGATGTTTCCTCATTTTTAACAACACTCTGTTACATCACGTGGCATCGAAACAACCGAAGCCTTTTTAAAGTCAGATTAGTTTTGGACACTCCTGCCATTCATGCACATCAAGCACCAAAATAAGCACAAGTGCCCAAATTCATGTCTGGTGATTAACATAAAATACAAACATGATCCGATACACACCAGTGAGCAGTGACAAAACACGCAGAGATTTTCCACCACTTCCCTCACTGCCTGCAATGAAGACATGCTTGGATTGTCTCTTGGATTATGATTGACATGGAAGCAGCATATTATCATAGTTTAAAAACAGATAATATGTTGCATTTGGGAAAAAAAGTGCAATATTTCTCTTTTAAATGCAGTGTAGTAGTATGTTGTAGCAAAAAATGCAAATTCTAATATGGATACATTACTGATCCCCACAAATAATGAAGGCGGTGAAAATATTTGAGGCCACATCGAGAAAAGACAGTCAGGTGCAGCATATGCTGTGTGCTACATTTCCTCTAATTTCTCTTTGACATTTGGAGCTGCCTCTGTGGCACGTGTCCTAGTGCAGCTTTACATTCTCCGTCATCTATCGCTTACGAAATGGAGCATTTGTTTCAGTGTCAGCTGTGAAACTTAACTGACTTTTATTTCTTAGATGCCTCTCATTTTAAAAAAAAAGTTTATTTAATGTATTTCAATGCTTGTGTTAACAGTCTAACTCTGAGCGTATATATTTTTGCATACAGTAATTGTTTCTGTATAAAGAGGTGTGTGTGTGTGTGTGTGTGTGTCTGTGTGGTTTTAGGCTATGATGGGAAAAATCCATCTTAAAAAAAAGCAAAAAGGACCAAGAGGATTCATATTTATTGTAAATACTATTTTGAAAATGTGAGTTGTGAAGTTGACACATCCCACCAGACTGGAAATATGTTGTTTATAGTGGGTGATGATGATAATAATGTGAGGAGAATATTTGATGTTTTCCCCAGTGTGCAGCGTGACACCTGACGTGGTCTGATGTTGCCCTCATAAATATAGAGAGGAGCCTCCAGTGCATCATGACTGAAGCTCATTACCGTTCAGAACAAACGTGTGGTCACTTCAGACTGATTTTTAGGGTTATTGCACGGGTATAAAGCAGCTCAGACAGATGTCAGAGTGGCTGCGTGTAGAGATTTCCTTCACTTTGAAGTTCAGGCTGTAAATCTGAGACGAAACAGTGCTCCGTGAACATTTCCTGAATGTTCTCATTTGTCCTTCTGGTATTTGAACAGACGCTGACAACAATGCACCTTCATTTTTATTCATTTATTTTCCAATTCTTTCGTCTTATTTTTTTAATTTTCTCAAAATAAAATGCCGCGTAATTTACAGCCAAGTGTGTCGTGCGTCTTTCTTTGCCTGCAGGTCCTCCTTTGCGCAGCACATGTCAGGCCAAACGGGCTGGTTTGCACACTTCATAAAAAATTTAAAGAAGCCCTCAAATTAAAGTTTGTCTCGTAAAAAAAATATGCTACGCTTTATTGATTTAACAGTCGAGGCTCTGAGGGCTGAAAACTTGGAGAGAACACTTTGCGCACTTGTATTACGCATGCGCCTCAGAGGAGATTAAGATAAGAAGCACATATTTAAATCATTAAAAAAAGCCTAATGTTTAAACTTCTCTACCTTGAAGTCATGACTTTCACCTTCCTGATGCAAATGTGTGTCCGAGCGACCGCTGTGATCCACTGCGGTGTCTTCTCCGCAGACAGGCCGAGCCTCCTGATCAAAGCGACCCCCCTCCCGTCCCTCCTTCAACTCTTCACACCTTCATACTTATTACAAGTTGAGGACGAGGTGTGAACATTTACACGCTGCCCTCCTGCAGCGGTCATTTACACCTCTGGGGACCCGTAAATCCGGTCTGCTCACCACACATGTGACCGGGCTGAATCAAGTTCATCAGCCTGGATGGAGTTCTTTCTTAAACAGTTAAGGATACGGATCATACATCACACAGAAAAGTACACAGCGTATAGTGGGTTTAGCACCTTAACAACTGGACACCTATACTCCTTATACATGCGACTCTGTGCAGTGATCCAACCATCCACCTTTTATCTCAACTCACTGCTTAACCTATTACTATTTACTACCTCTGTGAATGTGCGCACTGTATATAGTTTTTGCTGCATGGTCTTTGTCTCGTTTTGCGTTTAAATTTTACTTTATTAGTTGTTTATTTGTTTACTGCTGTTGAGAGTCACCACAGGAAATGTTGTTGTAAACAATGACAATAAAAAATATTTTATATTATGTCTAACTGGATTATTATTGCAGTCTTCATACTGTAGTCAACTGTAAATGCACAACATATAATCATCAGTCATATTTTATGGTCAAACCTGTGGTAGTAACTGTAGTGTAATGTAATGTAATAAAATGTAATAGGATGGAAGAACTCCAGTGCTTTGTCTCCTGAAGTGGAGTGGAAGTGTAAAGAACATCTACACGCAAAGTACAAGCATCGCAAAACTGTACCTAATTACACCACTTAAGTACTTAGTTACTTTCCAGCATTGTATATGCTAACTAGGAGAAAAACTCTACTGCAATCTCACTGTATTAATCATTTTCTTGTGGCAAGATAGGGAGAGGGAGGATTAAGCCTGTGGACTCTGTAAGAGGTGACACTTTGAGCCAACATCACAGGAACACCAGAGGGGACATTTGACTACAGATAGATTAAGACTGGTTCCAGGATTGTTGTCTTTTCTTATTCATTTGTAGCTGCAGGAGCTGACAGTGCAAAGGCAGAACAGTGTCTGTGGCTCTCACCAGGACCACAGAGGGTGTGTCTGAGGATGCAGACACACAAGCTTTGAGGTAGAATTAACACAGCACTGTTGAGCCCATCCTGCTGTATATGTGCAGATATTACAGGTAAATAATCTGTACATTTATAAACCAATACACACTATTTGTCAAAAAGGCTATACATGTTTATTACACACAATATAATGCAGTATAATCCTTTGATATTATACACCTCCACAGTCGTGGCCTCATTAGTTAATAAGTCCAGAGTCATGACTTAGCAAGTTATGGGCCTGTGTTAGTTAAAATCATCGAAAAGATGAACTCCTGTGGAGTTATAAAACCCATTTGCCAAGTTCCCAATCAGGCCTATATAAGGAGTGAGTGGATTACTCATTTCACACCTCACAAATGCCTACGATGTGCTAAGGGATCTTGGAGGGAGAGAGAGTGCACACAAATGGCCCACAATTGCAGAGTAATAACTAATATCTTGGAAACAGCCGTGGGTGGGTGGTTAGTGGGATCCTTGTGTGTGAAATGTGACTCTTTTTTTTGCAGAGTCGTCTGCTGCTGCACAAATAGAATTTAAAAAAACCAAAAAAAAAAACCAAGTAACTTGTTTAAAA
The DNA here is from genome assembly GCA_900323345.1 of Pseudochromis fuscus. NCBI lineage: Eukaryota > Metazoa > Chordata > Actinopteri > Pseudochromidae > Pseudochromis > Pseudochromis fuscus. The sequence continues at coordinate 22,468 of OOFC01022717.1, forward strand.
GATATTTATTAAAAAGTCAAAACTCAGACAAGTCAGATGAGGTAGCCTACCTTTCAGTCACTTCACATGTATAAATACAAAGTTAAAGATATTCTAAATAATTTACACACAACTAACAATGGTATTCTAGCGGGACAGCTACTTTCTATACAGCCCAGTTATATTCAACAAGTACATATTTACATATGCATTTGCCCCCTTCACTGAAGGCAGGCCCATACAAGGCCAATACACTTCCAAATGTAGACAATATGGGTCACTGACCTCTGTAAAACAGATTTCATTACATATCTTATTTATTAAATACGTTTTAGTTTAATTGTAGTTCTTTTTTTCTTTACAAAGAGCTTCTCCTATGGATTTTCAACGAGTTTAGCTGTCGTCCTCTCAGCAGTGTTTATCCGGGCCTATCCAACACAACAATCCTAACCCTTTAATCTACTTGTTAAAAACACGCTGCTCTGTTTTAAATGGCTACCACGGTCTCCACACTGACTTGGAGGAAGTTAACAGCACATCCTGTCTGTCTGCCTCCTCTGAAGAAGAAACCTGGCTTTGCTCCGAGTCTGTCTCGTCCAGATCAGAGCAGAGGTCATCGGTGGAGTTGCTTGACGGGGCCGGGGACACCAGGGCCGCGTACATGCTCTCAGACAGGGGCCAAGTGCTGTTAGAGCCGGGGCAGTCCGCTACGACGTCGGGAAGCATCACCCAGTGGCGGTCCTCGTCGTTCAGGGGCATGCTCTCCAGGAGGTGGTTCAGCAGCTCCGCGGCGACTGCTGAGTCGATCCCCGGACAGCCGGACACATAGGTGTGGACGTCGTGCATACATTGGATGTACCCAGCAGCGAACCGCTCACAGGCCTCTCGGTTTACAGCGTCCACCTCTGCGGAAACACCAAACGAAGCAGCCATTCAAGCACTAACCGACTCTCTGCTCTGATTGGCTGAGGCGCGAGTCGAAGGGCACCTGTGGCCGCACTGCAGTTGATTAGAATATTAATCCGCTAACCTTAATAAAGTAATCAATACGTAGTTGAGCTAAAGAACTACATTACTTGGCGGAAGAGTGACTTTAGTTGAATGCTGTTAACCATTGCTTGTGTTGTTTGCTTTTCATAATGGCGGATTTACAGGTAAACATTTAATATGTACTATATTTACCTTGAGCCCGGTTTTGCAGGATGCTCTCAACTCGTTTCACTGTCATTTCCAACACTTCAGCATTCTCCATCTTCGATTGTAACTGCAGCGGGCGAGAAAAAAGGCAAAAAAATAATCAACATAAGATAAATTAAGACACTTCGTTGAGTTTGAAGAAGATGCACTAAAAAAAGAACAAATAATCTCACGTCTGCATCCGCAATGAGACCTCTGAGTTCTTGTAAACTTTCATTGATGCGAGCCCTTCTTTTCTTCTCGACCAGAGGTTTCCTCATCTGTCAGTATCAGTAAGGACAATGGAGTAAGATTGCCAGTTAAAACGTGAATATTGGCCTTTAAAAGATACTCACTCGAAGCCCTCCTCACCTTTCTGTCAGACGTGATCTCACTGCTGCAGGCATCTCCTCTGTCCGCTCCGTGTGTGTTGTTGCGGATGGGGGCCATGTTTGTTGAAGATGCCAGAAGCCCGTTGGGCTGGAGGTTGCTGTTTTAATCCAAAGAGCCGTTAGAGCCCGTCAGAGGGGACAGATGGCCGGGGAGGTCCCAGCGGCAGTACAGGCACAGAGAGGTGGCCGGTAATGCTGCTGCTGAGGGGGGCATGGTCTAGGTTTATATGTCGGTTCATTTACATGTGAATAGGTCAACTGGCTGCGAGGGCGCGCAACGCTCGTAACCCCCTAAGACATCATGCTAGCTTTTGTCCCCCTCCACCCCAAGCTCTCTCTGGACCCAGGCAGTCTGTGGTCTGGACCATGCAGTCTGTGATCTGGACCATGCAGTCTATGGTCTGAACCATGCAGTCTGTGATCTGGACCATGCATCTGCACATCCACATGGCAAACATTAAATTACAAAGATGATGTCAAAAACGTCAACAACTTCTGTAGCTTCAGATGAATAACTTCAAGTATGATTAAAACAATGGACGCAAAACAGCACTTACTTTAAGATGAATACATTTCCCAAGTTGGGATCACTATGTCTATCTATCTATCTATCTATCTGGTTGTAACATAGTGTTAGTCAAGTCTTAGTTAAAAGTGTTATCTTATTTTAAATACAAGGTCATCCTTCAAAATACGGATGGAAATTTGAGGTCACAATTTTCCATGTTGTCTTAGACATGCAAATTCAGAGTTTATCTTCATTTAATTTAGCATTGTGTATTAAAAAAAGAGTATACTCTTTACACAGAAATGACTGCTATTGTCCACATTTTTCATTATTGTGATGATGATGAGCATTATTATATTTTATTCCATTTATTTATGTTTTGGTTTTTTTTTTACTTCTATAGGCTATGTTTATGTTGAAAGTATGCTGCTGCAACACATTAGTGTTATCTTATTTTAAAAGCTGAAAAACAAGCAAGCTCATCAGGCCAAATAAATACCGTAAGCATTTTCTCTTTCACTCCTAAGCACTGCCCTTTTAAAGAGTGCTCACCACCAAAGGCCATGTAGCTGCCAATTCTCACATTACATTGACCCTATTTCATACTTAACTGTGAACCATCAGCCCACCTATCAGGATTAGGCTGCTGCTCCACACCTGTTTAAAAAAGAACTAATGTGAATTGAACAATATGAACCATTTTCTATGCCACTCTCATAAAAAGTGTACAATGTTTGTTTTTTTTTTTAAAGTAATTTTAGCAGTTCTTTGCAGATTATTTTACAGCTAATTTATGTTTTGTTTTTTGTTTTTTTTAAAAATACAGTAATTTTTATAAACAATACAAAAATAAACTGTGCATTTACATGTCTAATGTAAACTGTAACCATAAAATTTAAATTTTAAAATCAGAAAGTGATTTGTTTTCACATTGAAAGGTAGGGTAAAATACACTTACAAATGCATTATAGTCTTTGGAAATATTTTTTTATTGTTATTAATATTATTAATATTGCAATATCTGGAGCTATTAAGGTTTAACATGAATATAAATACATTTTTAAAGTGCAATAAAATTAGTGATAATTACCCACAACATTAGGCATTGTTGCTGTAATTTTACATAGATTTATGTTGTTAATTGATACAATTCACTGTGGAAGTGTAATTTTCAAGTCGAGCTTTCACTTTAATATTTATCATGAACTCAAATTTCCTGTATTGTCCAGAGTTAACAGGTTGTGTGTCTGTACTGACTCATAGTAACACTATCATGACAAATTGCATATGGTGATAGGAGCTGTTTGTACAGCGTGTCTGTGAAAATGTGCATGGTTGTTCATGTACATGTAGGAGACATGTCTGAGCACATGTCATCAGTGATGTTTCAGTACATAGGTGACACACTAGCTGCTGGGTGTTAGTGTTAGTCTGCAAATTATACTCATAAATATCAGTTTATAACTATATGCAGTAACAAGCTCTTTTATAAATATCCATATTACCTCAAGGTCCACTCAGTTTTATACTCTCCGTTAGGCTAAATGACATCTGATCATATATTCCATTATACCATGCAGTAAATAGTATTCAGTGTACTGTATATTATTGTATGCCTTACATGTCTTCAAGTACCCATAGATTAGTGAACATTAATATTATTTTTACTACTACTACTCAGTGACCTTCTGATAACTTTATTGCACTGTAGATGCTGACTGTGCCAATTTAAAACATCGCTACAGTTCCGGATGATAGTACTGAGAAGATGTTCGAAGACATTCAGCTTTAAATAAAATACGGAAAGCAATACCATATCGGGCACTTGCCTTCAGAATAATAGCACAACGTAGTCTAACATCCAGAAAAGAGAGATAAAAACGAATTATATTTACTCTAAATAGCTTTAATAATTCAATAAAAGCATTTGTAAATTAACAAGCCCACAAACTCTAAATTTTATGTTAGATTTAAAAGTTTCAAGAGGTGTGGACTCTTATTTTGACAGCGGCGAGGCGGCTCTCCCCTCAGACCCACACAGTGCTTGTTCGTCAGAGAAGACGCTCTTCTGAGGTCACCGAGCCCCGGGGGCGAGCCTGCTCCGCCGCTATATAATCCTGCCGGTCCGGTGGATGAAAGCAGCGCACCGAAGCAGCCAGCAGAGACAAAAGCAAACACTACACTGAACTAACAACACAAACATGGTGAAGATCACTTTCCAGCCAGTGTCGGCGCAGAAGCCCGAAAAAGACAACGATGAGGACAAGATCGTTATACCTCACGTGAGTTTGCACACTTTGTCTTTCTTTGTTTCACGCTGTGGGGGTCGTCTTTTCTCAATGTAGCACCAGTGGGTTATTGCTCCTGCACAGGCTGTAGATAAGTAGATAATCAGTTTTTGTCTTGATTGGCTCGTCCATGCATCCTAGTGTCATTTAATGGGATGTAATTTTATGATATTTTTCATTAAAACATCTTGTCATATATTAACAAGGGGAAATGTGCTTACAATATTTACTTGCTTTTATGTGGTTGTTTTTTCAATATAACCATATTTACTGATTGAAGGGTTGTACTATATTATATTCTGACCCCTACAGAAAGTTTATTGCGCAGTAGTGTTACAATTACAAAGGAATAGACCCAACATTGCCCCCCATCTGAGCCTGGGGATGTTGACATTACGTCACCTTTGTTTGGACACACTGCAGATGTGGTCCTGTGTGTGTACGTCCAGCAAAATCTGACACAATTCTTTAAAAAAGTATGCATGTATAAAACATACTATAAATCTCTGCTTGCTGTAGTTGTGCAAAAAACTCTTTACAATTTTTAAATAAAAAAGTCAAAATGAGAAAATAACCAAGCTGTGAGATACTGCACCAGTCACTGATGTCATGACGTGTTATACCACGTGAATCCAGCAGGTAGCGCATGAGCACAAGTGGTAATCCAGGATTACCGTCTTGTATACAAACAGTGGGAATTATCTAAAAGCTGCTTAGTTTTTATTGCTGTCTGAAAATTAGCAGTGTAAAAGTCAGTATCTGAGCAATAAGGGGAAGTGAGACATTTATTCTAGTTTTATTGGGACTCGTGTATTTAATGATGTGATGTGAGGTCATTTGAAAGATCAGGGGAGCTGAGGCAGGAGCTGAGCATCTTATTGATTTACAGAGGTAATGTTGTCAGTTCTTAAATTTCGGGATCCAGTCTTTACAAGAACACTTTGATAGATAGATCCTGCTTTCTTTGAGGTGGGTCTGCCACAAGATTTTCTCAGCCTCCCTTTCTGAGTTACTTCCCAGGAGGTGAACATAATTAGAAATCTGGCGCAAACTAGATGTATGTGTAAAAGCTTCTATAGACAGTTATTACCGCTTGATGACGCATCCATCACTTCGGCAAGCACACTTTTCACCATTTGTTACGCCAGCAGAAGGATGTCAAAGGCTGTGTGGATTTTGATTGGCTGAGGCGCGAGCCTAGGCGTCAGAGCCAATGTGTGTAGATCTATTAATATGACCGCCTCTGCTGAGGGACTCCTGCTCCACGCAATTTCTTTCTAGATTCGACTCCCACTGAGGGAGCTAAGACCAAATATCAGCAAACATGGAGCGTGGAAGTAGGCCTCCAAGAATAGACCCAGACGGCCACGTGCCAGCATCTTCGTCAGAGCCTGGCACAATCTGTTCTCCCTGCTTCCGCTCTCCATAGCAACAGTAGTAGGGAGCGGCAGCAGATTGACTGAGAGACTGTGGGTGGGCATCTGGCGTGCCTCACTCCAGTCCGTCCTACGTCTACCAGATCTCCTTGCCTGACTAATGACTTGGCAACCGCCTCTTGTCAGAATTAACTCTGTTACAATTTGGGCTTTGTATAGAAAAGCATGGCGCTGATGCATAATATCACAGCGCCCACAGTAGCTTTAAAGTTTTCCTTAACGACCCTGACCTCCCTGCTCACCACTTCTTCTGTTCTCTTCACAGGCGTTTTCTCCTGCAAACCCCAAAAAGCCTTTTCCAACAGGCCTGTGCTGCCTCACCTTCGGCCTGGTGGTTTTCATGTCAGGACTGGTGCTGGCCTCCATCTACATCTACCGCTACTACTTCATACCTCAGGTTAGTTGACCTCACGCTCTGTTTTTTTTTACATTACATCCTGAATTCAGTGGTTAATGTTAAGTGATACAACCTGAACTAAATGTCAGATTCTAACTCAGCTCTGTTGCGTCTCATCAGCAGATCCCAGAAGACAGCATGTTCCACTGCCGGGTAATCTTTGAGGACTCCATATATGCACCTCTCAGGGGACGGCAGGAACTGGAGGAAAATGTCGGCATCTACCTTGACGACAACTATGAACAGATCAGCGTGCCTGTGCCACACTTTGGAGGCAGCGACCCTGCTGACATCATCCACGACTTTCAGAGGGTAGGTCAAAGCTTCCTCTTGTTCACGTGTATTACATTGTAAAATGTTTTTTTCTTCAAGGCTCAACATGATATCTTTCATTTTTTCAGGGCCTCACAGCTTATCATGACATCGCCTTGGACAAATGCTACATCACTGAGCTGAACACAACCATGGTGATGCCTCCACGCAACCTGTGGGAGCTGCTTGTCAATGTCAAGGTGAGACACTGAGGACGTTCACTGTTAATGCCGCCGGTGAAGCAGTTGGAAACGCATTGTGAGAGATTAATGGTTGTGGAGAGAGAGCGAAGGACAGCGTGTTCCCATTGTCCTGTCAGCAGTGTTCCTCCCACAGACAGATTGACCGAGTGATTCATTGGTGTGTGTCTCTTCGCCACAGAGAGGGACATACCTTCCTCAGACCTACATCGTCCAGGAGGAGATGATGGTGACGGGGAGGGTGAGGAACATGAGGCAGCTGGGCCCGTTCATCCACAGGCTGTGTTACGGCAAAGAAACCTACCGCCTCAGACGCCGCAACGCGCGCCAACGTGAGTGAACGCATCTACTTCCTTTACCAATGTGAGATGCGGCGTGATAGATACATGCTGGGTCACTTCCGCTGTTTCTCACCTTTCTTTCACACCAGCCCTTGTGAGATACTGAGTCATGTGACATGTGTGGGGTCACTGTGATCTCTCCTCCACTGAGTCACAGGGAATCCAGTGTTCAGATTTGGTGTGTAGGAGCAAACTGAGAGTGACCGTACGGAGAGCAAATACAACCAAATAGGGGCTTCCTTGTGAAGATTGCAGACTGTGTGTCTGGAGTGTTAAATCCTCGTGTATCAGCCTGTGTGTGTGTGTGTGTGGGCACTGCCTGGGAACTTCCTGCTATGTGAGTCACTAGTAGTGCAGTGGACACATCCACACACTGTGGAGGAGGTAGTGATGCGTATGAGTGATCTCTCTGTCGTAGCTGAATCTGATTGGCATCGGAGCTTCAGAAATGATGCAACAAACTTCCCCCTGAGTACATATATGGATATGATTTAGTGGGGATCACCGCTCGCTGATTCAGAGTGGACACTGCAGGCGTGTAGCAGTAGAAATCATATGAGAAAACCTTTCAGCACTGAACAGATTTTCTTTGTCTTTCTTCCAGGTATCGAGAGGCGCGAGACGAAGAGGTGTCACAGCATCCGTCACTTTGAAAACACTTTTGTGGTTGAGACCGTCATCTGCAACAGGTTCTAGATCTGAGGTGGAAATCACAGCCATTCAACACTGAAGCCAATTTCAAACCATACCTCTTGAATTCCTTAGGCGTTTAACTGCACTTTAAGAGTAAAAGTACCTGTCCGACAGTTTGAGTTTTAATGTTCGTCTCAACCCGGAAATGCTCTTTTCTGTCTTTTTTATCTGAGTCGTCTGTACAATTGGACGACGTTCTAGGTGTGTTTCGATGTATCTGTAGCTTGTTATGTTGTGCAGAAGATGTTAATGTGGGTCAGTTTGTGACATTTGCAGAAGAGCAGTTTAATTTTTTGACTTGTCTTTTTATTTTTTAGTAACCCAGTGCACCATGGGGGGGTGGTAGTGAGGATTCTTGGAAGCTGCTTGCACTGTGCACTCATGTTAATATTTGTGTTTTTATTTGTTATTTAATTTTGTTTGAATGTCTAAAAAAACTGGCAAAACATACCTCATGTAGTTAGGACGTTTCTTTGCTGGTTTGTATCATTAATGAATGGTGTATATATAACTTTTGATTGTTCCTAAGCAATATATACTGTACATTGATTTTCTTCTTATTTCATATTGCTACACGCATAGATTTTTATCTGAAATCGACTTGTTTTGTGAATAATCATTCCTTTATGGTTTGCCACTGATTTCCTTTGATATCACTTTTTCCTACTCCTTGGATATAAATGGCTTTAGACTGTACTCAGTAGCAGTGCTTTAGAGGGACAGAAGGAACCAAAGTCTGCAGTCAGTGATGCTATCTCTAGTGTTAAGGATACATGAACTATTTAGGAAGAATGCTTTATAGTTTAGATCACTTACTGTAGATGATATCAAAGGCTAAAAATCATTTTGTCTTGCTCTTCCTCCTCTTCGTTTGGATTTGCCTGTTGTCTTTAGCTCTTGCCAGTTTCTAATCCTTCCTATCTTGGCATTATAATCTCTACAATGCTGATTTGTCCCAACTTTAAAAGAAAAAAAACAAAAGATTTGGGATTTCTTTCTAACGTACAACCTGGAGCAAATCGGTCTCTGTTGACATGTGCTCATATTCGTCTGTCTTGGATACTTTACTTTGCTGTACAGTCGATTTTTCTTGTAATATTTTGCTGCTGCTTTAAGAATAAACGATCAAACTTTCTTTGTCTTGCGATTGTTCTTCAGTCTCAGTGAAGCATAAGAAATCTGTAAATTATGGGTTTTAGTAGTTGCAGATTGTCTGAACAATGCTGATGGTAAACACTGTAAAAAAGGCAGATATAGGGAAACAAAGTTGTGTTTTCCACTGTGTAACTTCCTTCACAGGCTGCACAGCTTTGATCAGTTCAGTTTCTCTAAGTATTTTTCTACTGTACATCAAACTTTAAAACTGAGAAGAAAGTTTTTTTTAAGAAAATTAACATCCTGCTGGTTTAGTAAAAATAATGAATTTTTATAATTCTGAAATTTTCTGCAAAAGTGAAACTTGTCTATGAGTCAGTGTGATGTGTCATCATGTAAATTTAAGCTGAAACATCAACTACACGGATACATGACGTGTACAGAATATGAATACATGTGTATCCTGCCGTCAAAGGTTTCCTCGGCTAAATATTAATTTCACATCGCTTTGTTCTTGTTTTACTTTATTTTACAGACAAGTTCAAAAACATACAAACAAAAAAATAAAATCTGGAGGCTCAGTGGCTTCACAAAAACATTTCCATATGAAAACAGAAGTGGAAACAGAAATTAAACGCATGCAAAAACAAAACAGCTGAGTATAAAACTGAAACTCAACATTGACAACACTAATGCAAAATGAAAGTACTGAGATACAAATAATGCAGGAAAATCAACAGATGATAGTTTCACGTGTTGTTTCTGGTTTTAAAAAAACAGCATCAATGTACAGCTGCCTTATAAACACTTTCCACTGCTCAACACTGTTCAACAGCTTCATATACTCCACTCACAACTTTCCAAATCTAATGTAAACATAGTAATATCAAAACACTCCTTCAGTTCACAGGCTGACTGCTGGAGTTTCACCAGTTTAATAACTTTATTGCACATTTAAAGCTACATACTGAAAATAAATGTAAAAAAAATAAATGCAAAGTAAATTACATCAAAATAATATTTATGTATGTCATGACAAACAATATAACTCATATTTACACTGAGACAAGAAATAAAAACAAACAGATATCTGTAAACTGTGCAGCACTATAACACTCGTTACGCTCCTTATTCATGTTAAGACATCCTGTAGAAATGTGTTCAATATACCAGTAGAAAATCTTTGTTATTCTGCCTTAAGTGTCATTTTATATTATTATTTATTGGACGGATCTTTGTTTATGGCTTCATTTATTTCTGAGGAAATATTTACAGTAATGTATTAATCAATAAAAGACAGATTTCTGTTTCAAGCACCTAATGTTTAACAATGTGCAGAAGAATGAAATGAAAAACCTCAGCAGTTAACCTATTTAAAAACTGTGTTACCACTAAGTTGCTGCTAATTATAAATAATTTTCTAACATGTATTTATTACATTAATGCATTTTAAGATCACAGCTGGTAGGTGTAAGTGTGATTTATACATCCTAATATATATATCACACTCTAAATATTGACCATTTTATCAAGTTCAAATCAAGTCAAATGTATTTATTTTTTATTATTAACTTATTTAAAAATGCATTTTATATGTATCTGCATTTCACATGTTAGAAGTGCTACATTAGTATTATAATAAAACACTTTCTAGGTCTATGTGTTGAAACAGACTGGTGATAAATGTGCGGTTCCTGATCCTAAATGGTTAAAATCTCGTCTTTGTTAAAGCGTCAGAACGATAAAAGCTCCGTCTACAAATCTTTGACTTTAGTCCTTGAGAATATAAAAGACAAAGCTCTGCACTGAGCTGGTTTTATGCTGTAAAATGAATCATGCTGCACGTCAGCCTCTCATTCGCTGTCAGTGTGCAGGACTCGTCTTCCTTAAATCATTGTAGAAACCTCTCACATCGTGGTGTGTTGGTGGATTTGCTTTTTGCACTGTGTCTTCTCTGAGGTTAGAGAGGTGCCTACAGGCTTCCTGCCGCTGGACCAATTCACGTAGGCTTAGTTTAGGTGCGGTGGGTAGTTGAGATTGCACTCTGACCTGCTTCATTTCCACCCGTCTCTCTTCATCACTGCTACCCACACTTGCTCATCAGCTTCTGGTAACAGTGCTGACGCCTCTAAAAACAAGAAGCCAGATCTTGTCCTGACCACCACCTTTCCTCTGGGGGATAAACTCTGTTCTAACTTCATGTGACCTTTGTCCCGTGTTCAGACCTCTGAAGTGCTGAATGTGGGTCTTCTCTGGCTGGTCATTGACATCCTGAAGGTGTGTTTGGTGCTCCTCACCTCGTGGGCGATGAAGTAGTAGCACAGAGCGTCCAGACAGCAGGTGATGTTGGACAGACACATGGCGACCTGGATGAACAGGCTGATCCTGGTCTTGGTGCTGCAGTCCTGAATCACTCCCTGGTGCACCTGCAAGTACGTGAGGTCACACATGAGTCGAGCATCCTGACAACATGTATGATAGTCTCAGGTTTTAAGATCTTAGACGCTGGCGCTGACACAGCGAGTCTGAACTCTGCTGCACGTCCTTATCAGGTCTTTTGATGATTATCTCCACGCACAGCTGAACCACTTGTTACAGTCTGGTACGCTGTGCACTTCTGCTTTCCCTCAAGAGCTTAAGATCTCAAATATAATAAAAATTACACATGCCAATGCCATAAGTACCGTAAAATAATGTAAACACCTGTGTGTCCTCTGCATTTTGTGGTTTGCAGCATCTGTTATGTCTTATTTTCAGTTGTGGTGAAAAGCACGTGCAGGTTGTGGATAATTATTTATTCTACTTTTGTGAGGGTAACAAAATCACCTGTGTGTGATGTGAAAATAGTAAAGTATATAAGTGGCAGTAATCTAGAAGATAAGATAATCCCACAAAGGTAAATTTACAATAGCAAAGTGGAGAGATTGTCTACATATATATTTATTTAAAAAAAAGGAGGTAATAAATAAATAAATAAATAACTCAATAACATACTGTAATAAAAAAAAAAAACCATTATAAAGTATCTGTAAGTCTGGTTTCTAACCAAAACAGGCAAAAATATTCTTGTCATCTTCCACAGTCATAGCAACAAACTTACTCAATTAGACACACGCAGGTTTTTAGACTCACTGATATGAGGAGGATGTTAAGATGTTACTCAATTTAGCATTAAAAAAAAAAGCGGGAAGAGCTGCTTTCAACATCATCCTGCCAAAAAAAAAAAAAAAAAACACAGCTCACTGTTCTGTAAAAAACAATCAATAAAAATCTTTTTTTTCTAACAAAGCTGTGGATTTTCAGTTCTTTTGAATCTTTTCATTTCTTGTTGGGTTTGATACAAATAATCCCAAGTCGTCTTCTTTTAAAATAGGTTATTGTACAAAATATTCTTTTTCAGACACTGGCTGATACATTAAAGTCTGATTGATCAATTAATATATTTCACTTTGGAAATATAGTGGATCAGGAGGACAGAGGATTATTTTCATGCCACTCCACATCTGCTGCTGAAGTCTATGGTTGGACCAAAAGCTTCAAAACAACTCCATGGACGTACATGTGAGTTTATTTTGTTGCCTTTTGTTTGCTGTTTACCACATTTCAGGAGTTTTCTTCATATAAACTTGCAGTGAATCTCACCAGGAACTGCAGGAGGATGCCCAGGTGGCTCGGGGTGAAGGGCACCAGGAAGGCGCTCAGGCTGCTGTAGATGATCTTCACACAGGCCCGGCTCTGGGTGCTGCGCTGGCCCGACTGCTGCAGGGTCCAGATGGTCTGAACGGAGCAGTAGACCACCACCAGCGCGGGAATCAGGAAGCCAAACACCTGCACGCAGATGATGACCGGCGGGCTCCAGCCTTTCTGTGAAAACCTGTGGAAGCAGTGGAAGTCCACCTGCAGGTCCTCCCTTAAGCGGAAGGTGGTCGGGGAGATGGCGGCGAGCACCAGCGCCCAAACCCCTATGCAGCTCAGCAGAGCTGCTTTGGGTGAACGCAGCTGCTTGGCTTTGAATGGGTGGCAGATGGCCACCCATCTATCCACAGCTATGCACATGATGGTGTAGATGCTGCCGTATATCCCCACGAAATACAGGCTCTCCAGGAAGGAGCAGAGCAGCTGGAGGTGAACGGCCCACCGGTGATTGGTGGCGTGCATTTTGAAGGGAAGAGGGAAGAGGAGGAGCAGGTCCATCAGAGCCAAGCTGGTCATGTAGATGGTGGACTCGGTCCATTTTCTCAAGAAGACACAGAAGACTAACAAGGCCGCCACGTTGAGGAGGAGACCAAAGAGGAATATGGGAATGTAGATGACCAGCTCCAGGTACCTCATCAGGTGGTCCACCTCTTCAAATGAACAGTTGCTCGTCATGGTGCTACTAAAAAAAAAAAAAAAAATTAGATTTCTGTCGCTCTGCCAGCAACTTGAGAAATTAATGTTTCCTGTCTTTGTTCCCACACTGCAGCACATACATATCACACCACTGTACCAAGCCACTTGAAACCTCTCAGCTGTGTGGGTACAGGAGCTGTGTGCTTTTTTGTTGTTGTTGCTTTTGATGTAAAGGTCAAAGATGGGAACTAGGTTAGTTTAAATCTCAGGCTTTTTATACTCAGTGTGAGCTTACACTAGCAGTGATGACAGGATTAGTAAGTGAGTCTTTGTGAAGCATCTGAAAATTACGGAAACTTGAACTTGTCTCTTTATCAGATGTGGCCTCTGCAGCAACTTAGCTACATGTTAACATTTCCTTCATATTTTAACCATTTCACACTTTGATTAACACTGTTTGATTGAGTGTTTACTGCTTAAACACGGTCAAACAGAAAGAATTGAATGGAAATAATCTCCAGTCATCACTGGCGGAAATAATGTGACAGACAAACCTCAAAACCCATCATTATTCTGAGGTGTGAAAAGTAATTTTACAGAAATAAAACTAAAGCATATCTCAGAATTTTGTAGTTGTGTAGCAATAAAAAAACCTACTTGACATTACAAATGATAAACAGCAGTTACAGGATGCTGTACATTGTGTTACCGCTGCAGAAATGGTTTATTACAGTGATCAAGATCAAAGCCATTTCCAATCAGATCAAAGTAATTTTTCAATGATGATTATTTCTGATTATTCCAAACACATATCTGATAATTGACCCAATTTAAGATAAATCTCACTTGTATTTTTAGCATTCTAGCAAAGTAGCTCCACTCATGTTTGACTCATCAGTAACAGTCAGAAAGTGTCAGGTGTCACAGATTTAGCATCAGGTATTTAGTACGATGGAAAATGTGAAATCTCTCCGTGTTCTTACCTCATGAGAGTCTGAGTCGGAGTCTCGGTGTCAGACTGTCTGTGCAGTGCCAGACACACTTCTGCTTTTCTACCTTTGTTGTTTCATCACCACTTCCTGAGTCATGCCACATATCATGCATGTGTGTTCAGATGTGCATTATAGTTGTTTAAATTCAAAGCAGAGGTGAACTTGTCCAGCAGGTCTGAGGTGCACTCATGCATGGTCACTGCAAACTGCCACAAGGGTAGATTTCATGGCGTACAATACTTAGAATGATGAACGTGTTGTGTGTGTTCTGGGGGAGTTTATTCATTTCAAAATGCAACGACGTGGTGTTTAACTGCTCGCTGGATTAAAACAAAGATATTTACAGACTTTAAATTCAGTTACAGCCGTATGAATCATTTCAGCACTCGGAGAGCACAAACATCTGCCATTGCATAGTCCATGTTTTGTCCATGTCCATTTTCAGACACATAGGAGATCATTATTTACCTCCTATGTGCCTGAAAATAAGAATCTTGAAAGAGTATATTCAAAAATAAGAAGACGCAATGAACTTAGTGAGTTAACATGTTTATAATTGTGTTGCTAGCATGGATTGTACCATCTTGCATGTGTGTAGATTTTCAACCAAACTGACTAATATGTGATAAAGTTGTGAGTTTTACCTGAATCATTTCACAGTTTTTCAGTCTGTGGTTTGCTCGGATACATCCTCTGGACACATGGATGGTACAAAACTTTCATTTTAATCCAATCAGATGCACATCAGGGTGAACAAGAGTGGTGACCTGACCAGCACATTAACACGTACAAACAGAGGAAACTGTACTGGTCTGTGCCACATGATTGTGGTTTATGTTTCCTCTAACAGGAATTTCCACTTATTCTGTAAAACTGCACTCACTCAGGCTGTGGGCACCCGCTGCACCTCGTGAATGTAAGTTTACTAATAAGATTATTCATCATTGTTAAAAATAATCAACATGTTTCGAGATGTTGAATCATGTCTCGGACCGTGTGACTTTATGAGTTGGTTTGTATTGACTCTCCACTGTGATTTCTGTGCCAGTGCTGGTATCAGTAAGGAGTATTAGTCTGAGTCTTCATGCATCAAAGGCTGAAGGCAGAGTTGAAAGCATCGTGTGTGAGACGCTGCAGAAGCAGATTTACACTGTGATTATGGTTGAGGGTTTCCTGGTTTCAGGAGGTGAGATGACTTAACTCAGTTGTGTGAGAAGGTGTCGCCGCCACGTTTTATCAGCAGTAAGATGCACAGACTGATGCACCCTCATCGCCCCTTCAGACACATTTTTGCTGAACTAGAATGAATCTGAAAATGTTTAGGTTTTCAGTTTTAGTTGGAAATGTTACTTTCATTTTTGGGGAAACCAAAATCTTTACTGTAAATCCAAACCAAGCCCCATCAGCCACACTGCCACCTACTGCTGCCAATGAAGTGAGGCCGCTCGTCTGGGGTTCAGTGTATTTACATTGATTTTATTTTCTCTGGTTATTTGAAACATGTTCTTCTTTAGATTTATATGTTGCATTCATTAAATTATTGAAGCAGGAAGATAAGGGGAGTGCCAGTCTACAATAAAGAAGTGATTACACACTAATCATGCCGGGTTGTTTTAAACCAGAACTGGATTAAAAAATAAAAATGGATTCTCTACAAGATTAACTGTATTTATGCAACGTTTTGTTGTTTATGGCCAATGTTCTGTTTTTGTTTTTAAAGCATTTTATTGTGTTTACTCAAGATTTGATCAAGCGGTTGGTTGTTTTTACCCAAAGTATTGTTGTGTACACCTAGTGTTTTTTGTAGTGGTTTTTGTTGTTTTTAAACTACATTTTGTTATTTATGCCTAATATTTGTTGTTTTTACACCTGTCTTTCTGGATTAAATTAACCCAGCATGTAGTTAGTCACATTTTTTAACCCATTTCGGACTTAAAATGACGCAGCATTTTTAAGTGTTTATGATCAGATGCATTTAAAGAAAAAGAGAAAACAAAAAAAAAAGGTTTGTTGTGATTAAATTACTGTATTTTCCGGACTATTGAGCACACCTGTCTATAAGTCGCTATTGAATTTATTTGAACAGTTTCATGTGGTCCACTCTGACCGGGTCTGATGTGATGAGGCTAAATGTATCGGCGGCACGGAGCTTGCTAGCTTGTAAAAAGCCAACTAGCTTCGCGCCGCCGATACATGAGCCACACCGGTGTTTAAGCTGTAGGGTTCAAAGCGTCGGAAAAAAGTAGCGCCTTATAGTCCGGAAAATATGGTATTTATTCCAGTTTATTTTGTATTGCTGGTACTAGCATTGCAAACAGTATTCCACAAAATACCTCATACACAATGCTAACTGTCAGAAAAATAAAGCAATTCTTATAATAATAATAATAATAATTAAAGCTGCAAGCAGCGT
>OOFC01022719.1:0-35295 GCA_900323345.1 Pseudochromis fuscus
CTCTGAGATTCAAAGGATGATAAATTCCTACATGCGACATAGGAATCCAGCAGAAAGGATCCAGATTGTTCAATTTCTGAGTTTGGGTATTCACAAGTGATAAAGTTTTGATATTAATGAATACATGTTTACTCTTTCTCTGCAGATGGGATTGCACAGTTCTCGTGTAATTGACAAAACAAAGTAAATTCTCTTGTGAAAATATAAATACAAAAAGATAATGACAAAGGTGAACAGCACATTTGATATGCAACATTTATAAAGTGTTGTTTAATCCATAATCGGTTCGAGTGAAATGGTGAAAATCCCTGTATTTCCAAGCATGACAATATTCCTAAATCCTCAAGTAAAAGCCAGTATTCTATTAAAAGATGGAGCTATAATAATGCCTGTAGTTTAATTCAGAAAAGTTAAAGATGAAACGAGAGAAAGAAATCAGGTCCTGGGAAAAAAATTGTCTGTTTTTACCCAACAAACAACAAAATGTAAAAGTGGTAAAATGTTGGGTAAAAACCACAAATACTGGGTAAATACAAGAAATTGTTGAGTAACAACAACAAAATGTTAAGTAAACTAAAATTTTGGGCAGAACAACAAAATACTGACTAAATACAACTAAATGTTGAGTAAAAATAACAACACATTGAAAAAACAGCAAAATGTTGAGTAAAAACACCCTACTGGGTTAACTGAACCCAGCATGTAGGTAGTCCAACATGCAAACATAACAGTTTACTTCTATACATGCTGGATGTGCTTTCACAGCCGTGGTCTGTCAGAAACGTGAACACTATCTGCTGAAGTGGGATTCCCTCTAGTGGTCAATTGCCGAGAAACAACCTAAACTCTCCTGAAAGTACATTCAGGTGTCATTCCTTTGGTTCTTATCCAGCATATTGGATTTTAAATCAAGCTATAAGGTTAATCTGGGTCAGTTTTTGCATTTGCATGTGACTGAACACTAAATTTGTCATTGGAGGATAGGTGTTACTTTTTCTAAATATAGCCATGTGATTGCATGTGCTGCTGTGATATCAGGTGATCTATTCAATGTAAAAGTCCAGTGGTGTACTAAAAGTATGACAACATGATGTAAAATGGTGAGTAAGTATGTAGTTAAAGTGGTGTGTTGTCTCAGAAATAACAAGACATTAAAAGGAGTGATCTATGGATCAAAGTAAATACATTTAAGTTCAGAGATGGAGGGAATATGATTAGATTTCGAAAAGACCTAGATGCAAAACACAATGCAAATTTAAAGAGAAAGGAAAATAAAATGTAACATAAATATATAAATAGGTTGATAGTTTGCATTATTGAGAGCTTATAAGAAAACTTTCAGGCATATGACCATTCATTTAAAGGTGTGAGTGTTCTTGTTTCATGGTAGCCCAGCAGTGGCATTCAGCCTCTCATCCAAAAACACTCAAAACTTTTACATTTATGATAAAATACGTCTAATTATTTTCATATATGATCTGAATATTACAAGCTATCAACCTATACATGTATTCATGTTCCATTTTCCATCCTGTAATCCATAGACAATATATACTAATATTATATACAGTCTATGTTTAAATTAAAAAATCAAAACTATACATCCTGTGTGTACCTTTGCCTACCTGCGAGGGGCAGTAATGGGCCAAGATGCATGTGAACTGCCTTAACACGCAGGCGAAGAAGAAGAAGAAGAAAACGAAGAAGGAGGAGAAGAAGAAGACTATCGTAAGCTAGCTATAACGACGAGTTGCTAACCGATTTGTGAGACTTGTGAAACATAATAGAGAAAAGTAAGCCCGAGGAGAGAGACGGTTACCGCTGCCAGCAGGCCATGCAGCGCTCTAAAAGGTAATGAGCCGTAAAGCCCCGGGGTCTCGGCTCAGCGGCGCCCACAAACTGCGGCCACACTGGAACGACTGGCAGCCCAGGTTAGTGCTCTGCTCTCGGGCAGGATGGTCCAAATAAAAACGGCGACTCCTCTGGGCCTACGCTGTGTTGTAACTTCTGACCACATGGGATGAAAACACTGTTGTGTCTCTTTTACCTCGACGTTAAACACCACCACTGGTTTGACTGTATTACCTTCACATGGTTTGTCTCGCGACGTACGCTCACTCAAAGATAACGAGCCCGTCTCGTGGGCTGGTGAACCCGGCTAACGGTCTCCACAGAGCGGGGACGTTGGGGTACAAGACAGGCCAGTTAAAAAGAAAAATAGCACCCACTGGATGAATTAAGTTAGTTGTTTTAAATTTACCGAGAAATGATATGCGCGCTACGATGTAAGTTTAGCTGGTTAGCTTGACGACAATCATGCTCGCGCTGGCTAACCACAGCTAGCTAGCTAAGCAAGGAGGGGGAGACGCCACCCTACAATAATGTTATCAACTTCCCAAATAGCTTCCTGATACATTTTTAAACACAGAGTCGTATAACGAGGTTGTAACTTCCTGAGCTGATAAGGAGTGGTCGAAGAAGTCAACACAGCCACGACTGAAGCGTCAGATTCTGGTGCATTTTGTTAACAGAGAATCGTGTTTAGTGTAGTAACTGCCCAGAGGCCCCAGGTTTCCCGTGTGACAGTTAGTTTAGAAGTCAGATTGATTGCATTGTTTCGGCCACAACTGACACACAACATAAATTGAACTATCAAGATCCTCAGTCTGGATATCTTCTGTGTTTGTCTGAGCCAGTGTTCACATTCTTCAGTGAATTTTATTGGGGTCAAAGTGTCACTAATGATCAGACTGCATTGCATGCAATGGAGGGTCAAGGAACTAGTAGTTGCTCCTGACCTTCCTAGTAGATTATCAACTCTGTTCAAACGATCTGTAAATGGTTTTGAGCAAAGGTGTAAACCTCTCGGGTCCCTAGGTTAAATGTGTGACAGCCTGGCACTTAGACATCCAGTTTTACAGAAATATAACAGTGAATTTGCCCCTGTAAGCTTAAATTTGCTCATCAACTTTTCCTTTTGGCATCAGGTTAAATTGTCCTATTACTGGCAGAATCTAAGTTTGTGTTTAAGCTCCAGAGACTCCCAGTGCACAGTGTAGTTTCGTTTGTTGATAAACCTGGAAAAACTCCACTACATGGCATCAAGTTTCACTTTCACTTCTCACGTGTGCTTATATTTTTAAATTGTTTTTTCCTGCGTGTCTTCTTTCTCTTCTGTTCTCCTTCTCAATCACTTCATGTGGATAATTAGTGAAGCAACCTTTAAACATCAGGATCAATCAGGGTTGGCAAAAAATGAGTAGAAACTACACCCCTAGCTTCAAGGGTAATTTAAGCCAATTATGAAAATAGTGCACGTGTCTGAAATGACTGACTTTCATAAATGACTATGAAGTTTGCTTTGCAATTCTGGTGATGTTTGTTTTTATCATTTATTTTTATTATTCACAGTATTCTGATTTTTGATTGCCATATCTATTACAGTAATAAATATGGTCATTGAGGCACTTTGAAGTGACAGATGTTCATTTATGTATTTATTTCAAAATCAAGACAATAATTGAACTCTGAAATTTACCATTACACATCTAAGGTGGTGGTGTATTGTCCTGCCTTTTAGCTCATATACTTTATATACCTGAACATCTGTATATGGGAAGTGTTGGGGGAAAATCCCATTTAAAACCACAGCATTACCTGCAGACTGTATATAGAATGGGCAAAACTGATGATGTCACCCATTTATTTGTGGACTTGCACTTTGAAATCAAGAGTCTGTTATTTGGAGCCAGAAGGGACCATATTTGGATATTTGAGAGGAGTAAGGAGGCGGGTCTGACTCTTGAACCCAAGGACACTGTCCAACATGTGTGGCCCTGTTTACACTTGGTTTTAAAATGCATCTTTGCATTTGGATCACAAGTAGACAGCCAAGGTGCATCTTTGTTTACATTTGTGTTTAACATGCATCTGCAAACTGTCCTGCTGACCACTTGTGTTCAGATGTCACTACCGCAGTGTCAGGGCCCACGCACAGTTTTCACAGAACTTACCAGAAGAGCACCCGATTTGTACAGTTAGGACACATTAGCGTTTATATTGCAAAAGATATGTGATCACATGCGTCCTAGATCACCTCCACATGTGGTCTGAGTGATCGGATCTCGGTGCATCTTTGCAGTTGTTTACACTTGTATTTAGTGCTGTCCACTTGTGATTTGATCACCCGAAACGCATCTTAAAACCAAGTGTAAACACGGTCTGTGAGAGTCAAGTTCAGGGCGTGTCTCATTGACGTATACAGTCTATGACATTACTGTATTTTGTGTTATGTGATTCAGCTCCTGTGCTAGTGTATAGTGGTTAGATGATTAAAGCATGTTCATGAGAAACCTCTCAACTAAAACGTGTTAAATTGGAATGTGCAAATCACCGTAGAAATCCATCTCAAGACCTTTTCATTTAAAAACAGGAAGTTTAATTAGACCGAAAAGTTTTTGCTGCTGTGCTACGACCAACATCACAAGTTTTTTTTTTCATTTTCAGAATCTGGTTGGTTTTATTTTAGGTTCCTATCACTCCATTTACAAACACACTCAGAACTAGTTCACTGAATGACTTTCAGTTTCAGTCACATACAGCCCAACAACATTACCAAACAGGTTTGTAACAAATCAACCGGTTCAACCACACTAATCTCAAATAGAAGTAAATGTGTTACTAACATTAACTAAGCAAACAGACTGGCATCCAGTTGTTGATTATAATGAATGTGGTTTTGGCGGTTAGGTGGGGTGTTGGGACTAGGGCCCTGTTTACACTTGGTCTTAAAATGTATCTTGGGCTATCAGATCACAAAAGGACATCCAAGACAATTTGTTAACACAACTTTTGAATTTGTCTTGAATCGAGAATCAGTTAAATCATGAAGAAGAATTCTTGAAGATTCATGTCCCTTTTGGTTGAGTCAAATATTAAAATGTGACACATTAAATGACAGATGGACCCAGGTGGTAAATGCAGGTATGACACTGATCTTTTCATGTGTGTGTGTTTTGTGTTCAGAGTTGACAGTGTATCATCAAGCCAGGACGACGTGAAGTCCAGAGAGCTTGGTTCAGGATCGTTGTACGACGTGTTGCCCTCCAGCTGCCCTGAACAGCCAGCGGTGCCCAGTGATGCCTACGCTGCTGCAGATGCACATCACGAAGAGGGTGAGGCCTTAGCTTTAGCTTTTGCTAAATTTATAACTAAAGGAAAAAAAAGTTTTTCTTAAAACTATGAAAGGTCAGTAGTTTAATCCAGCATGGTTTGTGTCTCTCAGGTGGATATGAAGCTGGTCAAGGTGTCTGTGATACTACATTTGGTTGGAAGTCGCTGGGGCAAGAGTTGAGGCCCAATGACGTGACAACGGATTTGACTCCTTTTCAGCATGGAAACCGTGCTTTAGCTTCAAAGGACATGAGGAAATTGCAGGGTAAGTTGTTCAATAGGTGTCCAGTATTCTTACACAGCAGTGGCTGTAGTTCTCAGAGGTGTTAAGAGGATGTAGTTGGAAGTTTACTCACAGATTCAGGATGTTCTTACTGGCAAGCAACTTGATGCTGGCTACAAAAAATCCGCCTCCCATTGACTTCAGTTCCAAAATGGTCATTTTCAATCCTGAAATGCTCAGTCAGTACTTTTTCTACAAGTCATTCTGCTGTTATTAGATAAAGTTATCTAATTAAGTACATGTTAGGCTTAAAAAATAACAATATCTCAGGGGAGGGAGTCTGGTCTCCAGTCTCATACACAATTGACAGTGACCTTGTTTTTAAGGCTCTGGTCCAGTTATATGCGATGCTGAACCCCAATGATCAGAATTTTGAACCTGCACAAGCAGCTCGTGATTGTGCAGAGTTTCAGTGGAGTGAGTGTCGGTGTGTTGTCGCAGACAGAGGGATGGCTCACTCAGAGGAGTCTCGACTGGCCAACCTCCTGCGCCGAGTCTCCAGGGAGGATGATCGCGACCGGAGGCTGGCCACCCTCAAACAGCTGAAGGAATTCATCAGCCACGGCGAGAGTAAAGCGGTCAGTCAGTGTTGTCTTCATTAGCCCTGCATGGATGTGAACACTCCCTTAAATTGTTGAAATAGGTTCTGCATTGAGAAACTATATCGGTTTTCTAATCATTTGTAACTTCTCTCTGACAGACCCTGGTCAAACAGTTGGACACCATCCTCAGCACCTTGAATGACATTTTGAATGAGAGGTAGGAGAAAGCTTTGTGCCACAGATTTGACATTCATGTCAGACTCCAGCTCAGTCAACACAGATAAAGATATCAGTGTAGTGTCCACACAGTTCCTAAGAAATCTGAACACCTCCATTCCTTCTTGTTGGATTCATTCTTGTTTTGGGGAGGTGTGTCTACCTGAGACAAGAAGAAATGCTTTTATAAAATACTGTTGTGTCCAATGTAATGCTGTTTACCATTGTAATCTCACTTTCCATTTGTGTTTGTCAGATTATTGTTTGAAGGAATAGAAAATGGATGCACAGGTTGATAATAGTAACACAGAGTTCATAAGAAAAAATTCAGACAAATTTGATTCATGAAAAAGTTGTTTTTTCTGGTAGTCCCAATGCAACTAGTGGGCTGCCATGATGTAATGCTTGTGCAGTCTCACATCATGTGTAGCTTCCACATGCTGAGCCCAAATGATGTCAGAGCATTTCAACCAATCAGAAGAATCCCCCAATTTTCTGATTGGTTGAAATACTAATATGGGCTCAATTAAAATGGCTACCTCCAAGAAATTGTGGCAATTCTGACTTTCAGAGATGGTTCTCTTAGTTGTATGAGCTCTTTATTTTCAAATATTCACATGAAATAATAGTTTACATCATAATCTGTCTTCCAGACTTTATTTTGACTGTGGGTTTTCTATTTCTGTTTAATAAGAGAAACTGGTTGTAACACAGATCCATCTTTTGGAGATGGGAACGGAGACCTCAGTATCTGTAATCTATTTTAGTACCCATCCAACAGAACATATAAAACAGCTGTTATTAGAATGGCCACTGTTTGCTTTTCACATCTGCCATATGTTCCCTGACCTGCGGCCCTCTCTCTGTGTGAACACTTGCAGCAGTAAGCTGCTGTGGGAGCTGCGTCAGGATGCAGCAGCCTGCCTGGGTCTCCTCTGCACCGTGCTCAGCTACGAGGCCGAGCGCATCTTCAAGTGGCTCTTTCTCAAGTTCAATTCAAGCGGCCGTGATGAGGTGAAACTGTTGTACCTGGTGGCAGCGCAGCGCGCTTTGGAGGCTGCTGGTGAGAGGAAGGCCTTCTCTCATATCATGCAGGTAACCACACAGAGGCTTCTCTTTTTTTATTCCTAAAGCTTTCAGTGGTCAATGTCAGAGGTGGAACCAGCCTTAAGTGAAAATTTCCTTTTAGTTACTCGTGCGAATATGGCCCTAAACAACCAATAGGAATGCTTCTTTTGTAAATCTGGAAGCCACAATAACCGCCACTCCCGTTGACCGCAGATGTTGCTGCGTTTTGTTATAGAAGTCCCAAAAAATGGCGCAGTGTCCTGATTGTATCCTAGTACAGAATCAAAGTTGTGTCATGAAGGTCTGGACAACCACAGGCAGCGACGATAAGCCTGTCCTCCATTTCTGCTCCTTGGTGAAATCGGGGAATCTCGGGAAACACTGGCTGGGAATAGCACGAGACACAAATTTTTTGCTCAAATTAAAACTCTTTCAGTTTGCGCGGATTCAAATTTTCAATTTTGAAAATTGTGACTTCATTCAACTTCAATATTGATATGTTGATGAGGAAATGGAACTCTGTGGCCGACAGCTACTTCAGGCTCATAGAGATGGAGAAACTCAGTCTGTTACCATGGTAACTGACTCAGAGTTTCTCTCCTCTCATTGTCAACTAACTCAGAATTCCCACTAAACCTGCTTTCTGGAGCACCCCCCAGGTTATTACCACAAGTACATTATAAACCACATGCTTGTATAGAAGTGTGTGTGTGTGTACCAGCTAGTGCCAGAACTGAGTGGTGTGTGTGTTTCAGCTGGTGATGAGCAACCTGCAATCCATCCTGGAGAACGTGGACACACCAGAGCTGCTTTGTCAGAGTGTGAAGTGTATCCTTCAGGTGGCCCGCTGCTACCCTCACGTCTTCAGCACCAACTTCAGGGTGAATATTTCAGCACTTACTGACGTCGTCTCACATTTGAGGGACATCATTGTCTGCTCAGGGACATGAATTTTACTGTTGTTTTTCCGACAGGACACAGTGGACATCCTGGTGGGCTGGCACATCGATCACACACAGAAGCAGTCACTTACACAACAAGTCTCAGGTCAGTTGGATGGACTACACAGGAGGTGTTTCTGGTGTTGCGTTCTCTTACTACTGCTTCGCACAGTTATTTACACAGGCTACAGTTTGCACTCGTGTTGTCTTGGCTGAATGCCGCAGTGAAGCACCACCACGCTTCACCACGGGGATGGTATTAGACACCTGATGAGCTGTCCCTGGCATTCAGCTTAGAGTTGTGCCCAGTAAGTTTCAGTTTATGTCTCATCAGACCAGAGAATCTTTTGCGTCATTTCCCTTTTAATCAGAATCAGCTTGTTACTAGCTACTCTACCACAAAGGCATGACTGACAGACTGCTGCAGTGTCCTCCAGGAAACACTCACAGCAAATATATGTTTCCAGTAGTTAAAAAATGCAGGTGAAGTCCTCCTAAACAGTATCTAACTTTCGTATCGTGACACAAACAGGATATGTAGGTGGGACAAAATGTTTGGAGCAATTGGATTGGCTGACATTTAGCCTATGACATTTTTACACATTGCTGCATGCTTTTAAAGCAGCTAACATGTACAAGAACATGTAGTCTGGATGTTGTGATTCCCATCGATCATACCGGCCTGATGTCACACAAGAGGTCCTGGGAACCCTGGTTTCATAGTCTGTCTGTGATCTATACCTCAGTACAATTTAAAATCTTTGCAGGTGTTTTTTCGTATGTCAATGATTGTTTTGGTCTTTCTTGCCGTGTGAACAGTAGGACTCTATCCCTAACCCCTCACCCTCTAATCCTAAACCAAAGAGTAAAGCTGTTGTAATAACTGATGAATCTATAGTTATTGGTGATTGATGGAAGTGTTTCCAAAATGCACAAAAGTAGTGGTAAACACATCCTCCTGCTTCCTGGGGCTTGCAGTTCACTGCCTCTGTGGAAGAAGTGTAAGATCATAATGACAGTTCAATGCTTTTGTGTTTCACATTAATTTCTTGTTTGTTTTTAGGCTGGTTACAGAGTCTGGAGCAGTTCTGGGTGGCAGATCTGACCTTCTCCACCACCCTGCTGGGACAGTTCTTGGAGGACATGGAGGCGTATGCAGAGGTAACAGTGAAACTAAAATACCGGGGCTGGGGTTGTAGCACTGTCACTTTTTATTTGATACTCAAATATTCATTTCAACATGGAAAAAAGTTTCTGTTCTTGCTGTGAAGACCTGCTGGAAATGTAGGCTGCAGTCTCTCTATAAGCACATCAGACCATTTGAAGTAGTTTTATGGGGTTTACTGAGCTCTGTAATGCACAGGAGAACTCGGTTAAACATAGTATACCCAGAGATATTTCACAATAAAGGTCTGCTTAATAAACAAAGGGTTTCTGTGCACTTAAATTTAAAATGTAAGTACACTTATCAAACACATGAAATTAGAAATAAAGGGTTGCCCTAATAGAAGTCAGCCTCAGATTGGAGCCATATGCCTCCTGCAGTTTAAAAGTTAAATTAAAAACCCCGGGTGTTATTTGAGGTTCACGGTATATTCTCTTGTCAGAATTATAAAATGTTGGTGAAAGCTTTCATCAGAAGCCTCGACTGAGTCTGTGCTCTTGTTTAGGATCTGAGCCACGTGGTGTCAGGTGAGGCGCTGGATGAAGACATCCCCCCTCCCTCAGTGTCACTGCCCAAACTGGCAGCTCTGCTGAGGGTGTTCAGCACAGTGGTCCGCAGCATCGGAGAGAGATTCAGCCCTTTCAGAGGACCGCCTATCACTGAAGCCTACGTCACTGATGTAAGAGCCACACCTGGAGAGCCTGACTGAGGGCGGAGCTGGTATTGTAAAATATATACAGGACAGTAGATCTAGTCATGGGGGAAAATGAGGAAAGCAGTCTGAAGATATATCATTGTAAAGATATATGTATGAAGTCTCTTTATACATCATGTAAGTATATTTACTCTGGGAGATTTCTTCTAGTTTTCATTTATCGTATCCAGATCAGCTGTTAAATTCCACAGTTTTATTTTAAAGGTATCCACATTGCTTGTTACTCCTCTGTGTACATCCCAATCCATGACTGCAGATGATTAATCTGAGCTTTATCTTTCATCTGGTCTCTCCCAAGGTTCTAAACCGGGTTCTGGGCTGTGTGACGACAGCAAAGCAGGTCCAGTTCTCTGAGGCCGTTCTCACAGCAGGGAACGAGTGTGTGGGTGTGTTGCTGGCCAGTGTGGAGCCCTGTGGTCAGCTCATGGAGGCTGTCCTTGCTTATGGCCTGGACCAGCTTGACTGCTGCCAGGCCTGCGGCTCAGACTACAATCTAGCCGTGCTCAGCCTTCTCACTCTGGTACAGTCACTTGTAGCTCATTCGTAGATCTGTAGATCATTCGTGCAGCTTTTTGTTTTTGTTTTTTTGTTTTTGTTTATCTTTGAGCCAGTTATCTCTGTGATCTGGCACTCAACCAGCCCAAACAAATTAGTCATTCGTTTTGTCACACGCTGTGAGCATGATGGACCATGTGTAATAGACCTTATATCTGTTGTGCCATTTGCCCTGTTGGTTTTGATAATATCACCATTAAAGCTTCATCTTGGGCTGTTTGCTATTGATTTCTCCTTCATGTCAAACCATGTGCATGTTTTCATTTATTTTTAAGTGAAACTTATTGTAAAACCATTGTTGTTGTTGTTGTTGTCTTTCAGATTGTGGACCAGATCAACACAAAGCTGCCTGCATCCTTTGTTGAGAAATTGTTGGCCCCAGACTCCCAGCTACTGAAGCTCCGCTTCCATCAGGACAAAGAGGTGTGTGTTCTTTAACTGCTCAGAGTGTAGCAACGTGTCGTGGAGGTTCATGTGGAGGCTTGGAGCCTGTTTTCTCAGTATCTACTGCAGCCAAATATTCCAGCCACATGTGATGATTGAAGGTGTGATTTCAAAACCATGAGCGTTAATCTACTAGAACAACCTACAATTTGTCTGGAAACACATGTGGCTGTAGGTACACTGTAAAATTCGATGAGTTGACTTAGGTTTATTTATTTATTTATTTATTTTATCCAATATCTTTCCATACTTTTCCCCCAGGTAAAATTAAGTACTAAGCTAAAATAACTTGTTTATTGTGAGTGTGCACTAAGTAGATTTTATGCTGGGTGTACTGCTTAATCAAAATTGAACTAATTAAATCAACCAGTAACCACACAAAAATTACAATTAAGTAATACAGACTCACATTTATAAGTACACTGAAGTAAGTACAAAGCAAAAAGTCGTTCTATTTGAGGTTAAAATAATGTATTTTTAATGTGTTTCTTAAACATTATGTTGTGTGTGTGTACAGGTGATATCAGCTGTGCACAGTGTGTATCAGGCGCTGCTGAGTCTGAAAAACATCCCAACACTGGAGGCAGCTTATAAAATGGTGTTGGGTGAGATGGCATGTGCCCTGTGCAGTCTGTTGGAAACACTGGATCCCAGTGGCAAGACGCCGGCTCCCAGCAGCCCTTGCCCTAACATCCAGCACCCTGCTTTTGCCTCTGTCACCCTGGCACTGGAAAAGGCCCAGTTCACCCTCATCTTCAACCTCAGCACCCTCACCACCATCGGCAACACCAAGAACTCGCTCATTGGGGTGAGACAGTGTGTTTTTCTTTAACTGTTGACCGCATTTTATTGATACTAACGGCAATGGTAATACTGTTTTGTTTTTTGTTTTTTTACCATTAAAGGAACATTCCAGTTTATTTAAATGTATTGTAATTGTATTTTTTTTCAATGACTGTGACGATTGTAGTTTTAAGGATAGAAGGGTCTTACTCAACAGTGTATAGAAGGGGGCAGCAGTGACCAAATCACCTTGGGATCCAATGGGGTTGCATGTGACCACATAGTCTTTTGACGTGTAAATGCTAATGTTTCCTGAAGCCTCCCCAACAAGGATGTAATAGAAAATACTTCTCAATGCAGGACTGAAAGCAAACTGTTAACAAAAGCTGGCTTTATCCCTGATGTTGCCATAGTGACCTCTGAACACAAGTGGCTGGTTTGGAGATGCATGTTAAATACAGGTGTAAATGAAGATGTCTCCGCTGAACACCTGTGATCCAATCATCTTAGACTTATTTTAACACTGAGTGTAAACAGGCTCCCTAGTAATTGTTCACCTGGAACTGACATGAACCAAATTAGGACCCTCCATCAGGGGCTACATTATCCTAAACTTTGCAAAGGCAACAATCTGACATTCATACCCAGTGCACTTCGATTAGCCAGCAGTAGTTTTGTTGTTTTTATTATAAGAAAATTCCCTGACTCACTCCACTAGTATCGTTTTGTTGTTATCTTGTCTCAGAAACAGGCGTCCAAACCGACCCACGGTAGCACAACTTGAAGAAAAAAAGAATACATCATCATTATTTGTGTGTGACTACAGTTACAGAAATGAGTTGCACCTTATAAGGACCGGCTGGGGAAAATTGTGAAGCATTCTGATGTGTTAATGTTTGCACTGACATTAAATGAACTGCCGTTTTCTGATTGTGAAATGTGTTTTTCCTCTAGATGTGGGCGTTGTCTCCTACGGTTTTCGCTCTTCTGAGTCACAATCTCATGCTGGTCCACTCTGAGTTAGCCGTCTACTACCCTGCCATCCAGTATGCTGTGCTGTACTCCCTGTACTCGCACTGCACCAGGTAAGAATCACTCAATGGGGAAATGAAGCGTAATCACAATCACGTATACAGATATAGAGATATAAACCAGTTTTAGGCTAATAAAAAGTATTTTGCATTCATCAAAGAAAAAAAAAACCTTTTAGAACGATAATTGACCAGGTGAACAGTAAAGACCTGCTCAGAAATACAGCAAGTTTCACAAATTGTGTGTCGGTCCAGATCAGACAATTGTCTTGCAGTTAAACTGGCAGGTTCAGCTTTTCTTAGGTGTATTTCACACAATTATTAACTTTGACTGGTGTCATGGGGAACACTAGTAACCATGTACATTCCTTTTTGTAGAGTGGACTATGAAAAAGTAACATTAGTATTGATGTACTGGCTGATCAAAGCAATTTAAAGCCTCCATATAACTCACTACCCACAATGAGAGAGATGTAGAAAAAGCACAGAGAAAGGATAAACATTTCTGTAACAAGATGAAATGTAACTTTCAAAGTGTGCTGGACTAAAACATGCTGCTGCTGCTGATTTATGGCCTCTCCTCTGTTTCTGTGCAGACACGATCATTTTATCTCATCCAGCCTGTCGTCGTCATCTCCCTCTCTTTTCGATGGCGCTGTCATCAGCACTGTTACCACGGCAACAAAGAAACATTTCAGCACACTGCTCAGCCTCTTGGGTGGCCTGCTGTCGAAGGAGCACCTTTATCCTGAGGCCAGGTACACAATGACAAAACATCTTGTGCCTCAAACAACCTTGCAACAACCAGATGTTTGTGTGGTTGATGACAACCCAACAATGGCAGGACAGAAAAACACACGGGTTGATGGATTCTATGAACCTGTTCATCTGTGTTTCAGGAAGCTGCTGCTGACCTGGGCTCAGGAAATCTCTTTGCTGATGAAGAAGTCCGACACCTACAGCCCCCTCTTCTCCCTGCCTTCCTTCAACAAGTTCTGCCGGGGCCTGCTGGCTAATGGTGAGCTCACAGGTCTCCAGCATTACCAACAACAAAAGGGTTGTTCATTATGTGTTTTCCACAGGTTATGCAATTGTGCATTTAAATATTTCTCGCTTTCTGTGGACAGCTCTGAATGAAGATCAAAGTATCTGCCTGCAGACCTGCCACAGCTTACAGGTCCTCTCCTCATCTCTGTCCACTGACCTGCTGCAGAGGTGAACACACCCACACAAGCTTCAACTGCTTTTACACAGTAGTTAGTCTGGATTTTCTCAAATAAAAACTGTAAGTCAGTTAAAAGCAGAGGCTCTAATAATGGCTGTGGTTAATATGTTACTATACAATATATTACACATACAGTGTTTCATAATAAAAACCTCTGTTAAGAAATGAAGGGTTGCTGTCTGCTGAAAAGCCTGAGGGCTTTTATTTTTTAAATGGTTGGAAGAAGTGTTGAGTTTGTACAAGCAGTGTAATGTTTAAACTGGATTGACAGTGAGGTTGATCTAGAAATAAAGCCCTGCCTCTAATAGAGGCCCGGGTCACAATTGTAGGATGTACTGTAGGCGTGTGCACTCTGCTGCAGACAGAGAGGAAATACTATGAGAGCCAGTGCCAGTTGTGTTGTGTTAAAGCTCAGTTTGTGTGTGTTTGTGTGTGTGTGTGTGTTAGGTGTGTTGATGTGTGCAGAGTCCAGTTAGTCCACTCAGCAGTGAGGGTGAGACAAGCCTACGCCAAGCTGCTCAGAACGATTCCCCTTGATGTGGCTTTGAGGTAAGACCTGTTACACAACTCCAGTTAAATTCATTCATACGGTTTGATGTGTATGTTAGTGGTGTGAGTGTGTGACTTTGTTTGTTTGTTCACAGTAACCACAGCCACCCTGAGATGAGGGAGATCTCTCTGGCCATCCGCCACCACATGAGCCGTGCACCGAGCAGCACGTTCCACCCCCAGGACTTCAGCGACCTCATCAGTTTCATCCTGTATGGAGTCCTGCACCGTGGAGGGTGAGTTAGCGGGATCAGACATAGAATACAGACTAACTTTGTTATTTTACAGTCCCAGGTACAGTGATCGAGCCTACAGTTTTTCTCCCACAACCAAAACAATGACTTTTCATTTTGGCAGAAGCCTGGACGGTCCTGTTTTCCTCAAAATATTTTAAAAAGACATTTTTTAACTTTTAAAGACACGGAGACATGAATTTCTGCAGCAGCTGAATCAGGAATCTATCCTGATCAGCTACAGGCTATACGGAGTTGGTTCCCAGTGCATTTTAGACTCACTTTTAACATTTTATTGATCATGTCTAATGTCCCCCAGGGTCTGTCTCTGACTTCTCTACCATACACTCCAGTATGTTTTAGAGCTTTGGGCAGAGGTCTGACTCTTGCTGTCTGGCCCTGAAGGTCTTTAATAATCTGCCCGAGGAAATCATTTCAACTGAGTCAGTGACCACTTTTACCTGAGGTTGTACAAGGAAAGGCTAAAATCATTTTACGGGAAATGAAACTTTCTTTCACTGAATTGATTTTATATATCAAATTGTTTTGCTCAGTTGCTGCATTGTAAAACATTTTATAAGGTGGTTTTTGAAAAGTGCTCTATATGTTCATGGTGTCAGTTTTGTCACAGCCTGGCTCAGGGGGCATGAAAAATACAAAGCTGACAACATGTTTACTGGCTAACCAAGTAATTCAGAAATCATTGAAAGTATATTATGTTTTCTATTAAGCTTGTTTGAATCTTAAAAACTAAGAAGCTGTGGTGTGTGGCTGTCAGTAGGATCAGTAATGTAGGATGTGTTTGCAGTGTTAGTTTTATTGTGTGGATGACTGACTGGAGAAGGAGAGAGCAAAAGATTGGTCATCAGGATTTGTAGTCTGTTGCCCTGATGTTTAGCCCATCTCACCACTAACTGTTCACTCACTGGTCAGCAGCCTGCAGACACTGCTGACTACCAGCAGTATTGAACTGTGTAGCTCATGTATTTTTTATCTGGTATCACTGTAATGAGTTTTCCTAAGCTTCACCTCTCTGTGCCCTCAGCAAAGATCCCTGGCTGGAGCGTCTGTACTACAGCTGCCAGCGGCTTGAGAAGCGGGACGGCAGAGGAAGTGTGGATGGCAGCCGGCCAGACGGAGTGCCGCGGGCGCTGCTGAAAACGGAGGTGGTGCTTTGGCAGTGGGCAGTTTGGGAGGCGGCGCAGTTCACCGTTCTGTCCAAGCTCCGAACCCCCCTGGGTCGAGCACAGGACACTTTCCAGACTATTGAAGGTAACATTTGGCATGTTGACTGTTTGCTTTGTGTAATAGCCACTTATTGTCCTGAAACTAAATCAATTATTGGGGAATAACGACTAACTAAAGCCCCCTGTCCCTGTGTTTTAGGTATGATCCGGAGCCTGGCTGCACACAGTCTGAACCCAGAGCAGGATGTTGGAGCCTGGGCTGGAACAGGAAGTGATGGAGATGGTCACCACTCCAATCAGCTCCGCCTCGCTCTGCTGCTTCAGTACTTGGAGAACCTGGAGAAGCTCATGTACAATGCATACGAGGGCTGCGCTAATGCTCTCACTGCCCCACCAAAGGTGAGCAAGTCAAACATCCAGACTTTACTGCTGATGGGACTTTCTCAATGGTAGCCACACCATCACTGTAAAGTAAGTAGTAAGATGTTTTTCTTCTTCTGCACAGGGCATCAGGACGTTCTTCTACACAAACCGTCAGACCTGTCAGGACTGGCTGACGAGGATCCGCCTGGCACTGATGAGGGTTGGCCTTCTGTCTGGCCAACCAGCAGTAACAATTCGCCACGGCTTCGACCTGCTGACAGAGATTAAGAACAGCGGTACCCAGGTTAGTGTCACGAGCTCTCAGGTCAGTGGCTTCTGTTGTGTGCAGCAACATAAAGAGCAGCGGCTTCACGCTCTGTCCCTTCTGTCTGTGTCAGGGTTCAGGGGTGTCGGGGAATATTGTAGACACATTTTTTAAGGCCTGGAAAACTCCTGGAAATTGAGAGAAATATCCTGAAAACCTCCTGAGCTGTCCTGGAAAACAATTTTGACAAACTTCCTGGAAAACTATTTCTTGAAAAGAGTAGAAACCCTGTTGCAGCATTTATAAAATACAGGTTTTGGAGAGATGAATAACATGTTTTGTTGTGGTTCCCCAGGGTCCAGAGCTGGAAGTTCCCTTGGCGTTGCTGGTGGAGGCTCTGTGGGAGCTGCGCTGTCCCGAGGCCATCCAGGGCCTGGCAGCCTGGTGCCTCCTGACCTCCGGCAAGAGTCTGGGCTGGTTGTCGTCAGTCGCCCTGCAGGCTGAAGGACGGTAAGCACTGCAGCATCAACCAGACACTGACAGTGTAGATACATAAATATATACCTTTGGTTGTTCTCTACTAAATGTTGAACGTGTTTGTGTGTAGGTTTGAGAAAGCTGCTCTGGAGTATCAGGATCAGCTGTCAGCAGTCACAGGGATGGACTGCAGCATCAAGAGCTCTGAATGCTGTCTGCTCAAACTCTCCACCAACACGAGCAGCCCCAAACATGCTAGCAACGGTACCCCAACAACGATCCACATCCCACTACTTTAGAATAACACTTGTTCTTCTGTTTGCACCATAGACCACAAGTCCACAAGTCATTCTGCTGTCATTAGATAAAGTCAACTTTTCTTCTCAGTGATCTGGTCCATCTGAAAATCATTTATCATTAAGGAGATATTAAGCTTAAAAAGAGGAAGATTTAGGGATGGAGTTAGTTTGACTGACAGGTCTAATCTCCAATGAGAGTAGCAGGCAAGTCTGAAGGCAAGTCTCATACACCTTGGGCAGCAGCCTTGAAATCCACCTCCTCACTCCTCCCCTCATATCAAATATGGTCACTTCTGGCCCCAAACCACCAACAGAACCAACAACCTAACAGATGACATCACATGCGCTTCATCCATTCTGTATTATACAATCTGTGGTTTGCATTCATAGTGTCTACATTGAAATGAATGGATTTAAAATTTAATAAAATGAATGAAATGATGAAGTTTAATACAAATATTAAAAGCCTGTTAACCTGAAATATATTTGTGATATATGTATAATTTAAAGTATGGATATTTTTCAGTTGTGTAATATTTGTATGTGTCAGTAGTTCACTTTATGCTTGAAAACAAAGTCACACTTGATTTTAACCATTTTCCATCTAAAATAACTTCATTATGCACAGGCAAGCCAAATACTGTTGGTTCTTTTTAGCACCATCAAAAGAGTTCGGAACTTTATTTGATGTCCTGCCTCAAATCTGCTGCAACATCAAAGGAATCCTGATCAAAGTGTATTTCTTTCATGTTCCTCTGAAAAGGTGACAACAGGAAGACGGTGCTGCTGAAATCCAGTGAGTGCTCCCCTGAGGTGGTCAACTTCCTGGCCAACAAAGCCTGTCAGTGTTACGTGGCTCTCTGCGACTGGGCCTCTGTTAAGGAATGGCAGACCACCGTCAACGCCCTCAAGCAGAACTCCACCAATCCGGTCAGCATCAACCTGAGGACGGACTTCAACTACATCCAGGCTCTGAGCTGCTTCGAGGATGGAGATCTGACTGAGTGCGGGGCTCAGCTGGAGCTGCTTCCTGGAGAGGACTACAGCTCTCTTTCCAGCAGCAAGGACAAGCTGGGTGAGTGTCAACAACAACCAAACACAGCGAGCTACAGAGTAACAATATTTAAAACATTTCCAGTTAGCTTACATTTTACATGCTGGATTTTGTGTGCTTTTAGATATGAAGAGGCTTCTGCCGTCCATGAGTCCAGATCCAACTGAGCTGCAGAGAGCCATCGAGGTGCAGCTCCTCCGTAGCGCTGTTAGTGCCATGTCCAAAGCCAATCAGCAGCAGGAGCAGAGGACCCCACCGAATCCAGAGTGAGTATATTTCTCATCTTACCATAATGTCTACACTCTGAGGTTACAGCACGTTTGGCAAAGTTCTTTCACCTAAAATCAGTCACTTGCAAGTGTCACATTTACAATTTATCTAAAACATTTTTTTTAAAATAACGTGGAGCAAAAAGTAGACATGTTTAATTTTTGTTTTGAACTGTGCAATTAACAAAAAAAATGGATTTTGACTCAATTTAGTGTCTGTATACCAGTTTATCAAACCTGCAGAGTAACATTTTAGTTACATTCACTGCTTAAATCATTGCTTCAGATCTCTTTGTAATTTTCAGTCAAATCACAGAGGGTTTGCTTTGTGAGTATTGATACGAAGACACTCTCTTCATAAACTGTGTGATGTGTTGTTGCAGTACATTGGTGCGCTGCTTGAAACAGACCGGACGGATCTGTTTGGGTCCTCTTCGCCTGTCGACCCTCACTCTTTCTGACGGCCTGCCCACTTTACCCACCCTGCAGCTCCACTGCACTGCCACCCTGGAGAACACACTCTCTGGACAGGAAGTATGTGGATCTATGTTTTTCATTTCACTTATTGTTTTTCGGTGGTTTAACTTTGATTAATTGTGTGTGTTGTTTGGATTTGTTGCAGGACTGTGTGATTCCCTTGAGCAGTGAGGCTCTTAGCTCTTGTAAGCAACAGGATGTCCAGCTTTTCCTTCAAGCCCTCAGATACACCATGTTCCAGAGACAACTCCTGCAAAAACTCAAAGGTAATTATCAGCGACTAGAACAGCTGCAAAGGCGGTACTAATGAATGATGGTTAGGATCAGCGTTTGGTGTTGATCAGATTGTAGTTGTTGCCATAAACAGCTTTCTTCCTAAATCACTTTGATTGTTGTTTGACTGTACTCACTGGACTTAACTCAAATTACTAAAACTTCATATTAACCTATAAAGACACCTCTCTTCAGTCAGCACAGATTGTGTGTAAAAATGGATGAAGCAACCACGGCTAAAAAGTTAAGCCAAGTCAAAAGTGCAAAAAAGTGTAATACTCCCTTTCGCCAATAAATACGGGCTCCAAAAAACTCTGAAAATGACAATTTTTTTTAATTGAAGTCAATTGGAGATGGTCATGAAATACTCAATAAATACATTTTCCCACAAGTCATTCTGATGTCATCAGCATGTTAATTCTTCTTGTCAGCAATCTGATCCATCTGAAAAACATTTCATCATTAAGCAGATGTCAGACTTCAAAAAGAGGAAGATTTAGGGGTGGGATTAGTTTGATTGACAGGTCTGGTCTTCAATGAGAGCAGAAGTCTCATTCACATTTTGCAGTCTATGGTAGTACATACGAACAGGAAGAATGGTGACACCAAGCAGAATGTGGTTATAGTAAAAGAACAAACTGTACTTTAAACTTGTGTACCTTCTTCGCAATAAAAACCTTACAATGTACAACTTACCACAGCTCAGTTATGGCTGAAAGTGATGACAAACCAGTTTAAACACAGCAGGTATCTGAAGTGGAGTAACCCAGGCCAAACATATTCTGTCTCCATTGTTTCCCAGGTTACTCATCCTCTGTAGACGGCCACCTCATGGAGCTTTGTCTTACTGCTGTGAAGTTTGCCCGGAAAAAAGGCAACATCGCTCTGGCGTCCCACCTGCTCAGCCAGTGCACTGAGGGGACAACGGAAGAGAAACAGGAAGATGATCTGAACCAGGCCTTCAGGCGTCTCAGTCTGGAGGGCACCCTGGGGGAGAAGTGGGGACCGGAAGTCCAGATAGAAAAAGCCAAAGTCCTGAGAACTGCAGGTGAGGAACAGGACACATTCAGGATTTGGGTGCTGCTTCGCTCTCTTTGTGTGTTTCTCTTGTGTTTGTTGCCTGTATGTGTCAAGTATCTGTCAAGTTCGTGGTGGTTTAATCAGCGTCCTTTGTCCACAGGCCAGTCCCTGACATCCATGGAGATGCTGAGCAAGGCAGCTCTGTCCTACTGCCATGTGAGGAAGAACGAAGGCGCTGCCTGCCGGTCACTGCTGACTCTTTGCAAATGGCTGCTGGCTGACTGGAAGGACATGACGCCTCAGCTCAAACAGGCATGTAGTTTTTGTGCATAATGAGTCAAACGCAAAGTAATGATTAGAGCTAAAGGCTTTTTGTGGTTTAAGAACAAAAGTTTTTTTATTTACGCAGAGCTGTTTATTATAGTAATTTAATATTCATGTACCTATTGTAATGCAGTCCTCCTCTACACCAAGCTTGCACCTGGTGCGGTTATTACTAAGGAGAATTATTTTATCTTTATTCATTTTTTGTTCCAGGTGGTGAAGAAGTCGGGAGCAGTGAACTCATCCAGTGCTTCGAGCAGTATGTCACCTCTGAGCCGC
Organism: Pseudochromis fuscus; assembly: GCA_900323345.1. Lineage (NCBI taxonomy): Eukaryota > Metazoa > Chordata > Actinopteri > Pseudochromidae > Pseudochromis > Pseudochromis fuscus. The sequence continues at coordinate 21,210 of OOFC01022719.1, forward strand.
AACATCAGTGCTCTGCTGGAGCTTCCTCTGGAGGATCAGGGCATCCCCCACATTGTCGCTGAGACTTCAGGTTGTGTAACCTTCTGCTGTATTCACTCAGTTGCCTCCATTCAACACATTCAAATCATCAATCCTCTGGACAAACAGATACTGTATATCCAGATAATTCAGCGTCTTGTGCCATTAAGATGTTGAGAGTTTTTTTTGTCGTAAAGTTGCATCACAGTTGTCACTTTTTTACATTTGGCTCTTCTTTTTCTTCTCATCTGTGCAGTGAGCGTCGGCGTTGGGGAGCCAGACTTTGTGTTGGGCCAGCTCTATCAGCTCTCCACCAGCCTGGCTCCAGAGGTGGCCAAGTCCTGGGCAGCCCTGGCCAGCTGGGCTTACCGCTGGGGGAGGAAGGTGGTGGATAATGCAAGGTTAGTGGAATACGTTGAAGGAGTTGTAGCTTCAACTATATGGTTTGATGGTGTTATATCCCCCTGTCAGTGATATGCTGCAGAGGTACTGCTTCTTATTCATGTCTTCTCTCCAGCCAAGGGGAGGGGCTGCCTCTTCTTCCTGGGGAAAAGAAGGAAATAGAGGAGCTGCTGCCAACAACCACCAGTGAGGAAGACAAGGAAACCATCTTCAGCATTCTGGGGCAGGCTATGTGTCGACCCACTGGCATACAGGTACGAGACTTTAACCAGTAATTAAAAATAAGACAAAATTACAGTTGTATAAATGATTTCAAAGAATTAAAATGTGTACAGGGGAGGAAAAGTTACAGTGGCAATATGCTGTCATGTTGCACCTTAATTATGAATGACTACTTTTTGTTCACACACATTCATGTGGCCCTGTTTTGTTGGTTGTCTTTCTTTTCGAAGGATCAGTCTTTCACAATCATAAATGTGGCAAACAGCTTTTAAACTACATTTTCATTTTTTGAGGGCTGCCATACTGGATATTTGTTGTTCATTCTGTTTATTTCATGAACAGCTGATTTCTGAGTGGTTCAGCTTGTTTTGATCCAGCTGTTCTGTTTTGTGTCAGGACGAGGACATGGCTCTGCAGCAGGAAGACGACGAGGACGACATGGTGGACGTCATCTGGCGGCAGCTCACCAGCTCCTGCCCCTGGCTTGGGGAGGCCGGCCAGCTCGTCACAGACGGCCTAATACGGGTTTGGAGACGGGTGGTGGACCGCATCTTCGGTCTCTACCGTGTCTCCTGCCAGGCCTATTTCACCTTCCTCAAGCTCAATGCGGGACAGGTGAGACACGGAGGCGGCGGGTACCTGCTGATGATGTCTGTCCAGACCTTCATCCTCACTGTTTGCTGTTGTGGTTTTAGGTCCCCGTGGACGAGGATGACCCGAAGCTCCTGCTGTCCTGTCACAACAACAAACAGAGCAATGATGATGTCATCGTCATGGCAACCTTGCGTCTCCTTCGTCTGCTGGTGAAGCATGCTGGTGAATTGAGGGAGGGGCTGGAGCTCGGCTTAGCTTCCACACCTACAGCGCCCTGGAGGGGTATGTCGCGCTGCAACGTATACAGCTACAGTTCTGGTCCTGTCAGTTTGTCGTCCACCTACATACACACCCAGAGTGTATGCTGAGAATTTTTGTCCTCCTCAGGTATCATCCCCCAGCTGTTTTCCCGCCTGAACCATCCAGAGGCCTACATCCGACAGAGCATCTGCAGCCTACTGTGTCGAGTGGCCCAGGACTCCCCGTATCTCATCCTCTACCCTGCCATTGTAGGCTCACTGTCCTTGGGAGGGGAGGCTCAGAATGCAGGTATTTGTTGACATACATGCAGCTACTTTTAATTCATTCTCATGATCTTTATTGTATTTAAACATAAAAAAGAAACCTTAATTTGACTGTAGTTAAAAGCAGATACCAGTCATAATGTAAATAGTGTGGTGCTGTTACTGATGATAAACTATGTTGACAGGGAGCAAACTGCCATCAGCTCTGCCCACCTTCCTGGGCAGCATGCAGGGGGAGGACCTGGGTGGGGAGGTGGAGGAGCAGCTGGAGAGTGATGGACAAGGAGGAGCTGCTGAGGAACTGGCTACCTGCTCCAGCCAAGACCAGGCCATGATGCAGGACTGTTACAGCAAGATTGTGGAGAAGCTGTCTTTAGCCAACCCTACCATGGTGCTTCAGGTAGGATGGTGTTACCACACAGAGTTTGCAGGACAAAGCAGACACACTACATATTATGAGTAAAGGAACAGAACAGCCTCTTAATGGACTAACTTGACTTCTGCAAAAGAGTTAAGGATTTATAGAGCATGTATGTACCGTACCGCTCAAAAGTTTAAACACACCAACACATCCACAGCAATTTTTGTAGTAGGTTTTGTGATGTCGTAATTTCTGGAACCACCGTTAACCGCACCATCCTGTGTGCTGTCCAGGTCCAGCAGCTGGTGGGTGAGCTGCGCAGAGTCACTCTGCTGTGGGACGAACTGTGGCTGGGTGTGTTACAGCAGCAACACATGCACGTCCTGCGGAGGATCCAGCAGCTGGAGGACGAGGTCAAGAGGGTGCAGAACAACAACACACTGCGCAGGTGACAGGACTGTAACCTATGAATTTGTTACATATTTCATTCTTACTCCTTGAGGGCATGAAGGGCCACAGTCACAATATTAGACAGCTATCAGTGTATGGTCATTATGATTAGCTCAGCCTTGTATTAAACTCACAAGAGCCAATGTGTGGAGATGAGTTATTTGTACATATTTAAGTAAGTCATCAGCATAGTGTGTATAGATGTGAACGAAGCAAAAAAACTGCAATATTCCTGACAACCACTAGATGCTGGCTCCAAAACAACTCTGACTCCTATTGACTTCAATTCAAAAATCCTCATTTTCAATCATGAAATACTCCATCTGACAATCCTTTGATCAACGTCCATAAGACCGTGTGTTTTTGTCTAATCACGATCTTTGTTGTACTGCAGGGATGAAAAGATCGCCATTATGCGTGAGAAGCACTCGGCTCTGATGCGTCCCGTGGTTTTTGCCCTGGATCACGTCTGCAGTATTACCTCAGCACCAGCAGAGACGCCACATGAGACTTGGTTCCAACAGGCCTATGGCGATGCCATCAACTCCGCCCTGGAGCGTCTTCGAAATCCTGCCAACCCTGCCAACCCAGCCAGCAGCTGGTTCCCTTTCAAGCAGGTGTGTGATTGTCTGTCTGCACATGTTCCTCCATTATTATCCACTTATTACTGATTCAAAGATGTTGAAAAGAAATGTTTTGGAGATTTAACTCAAATGGTGCTGCATGTTGTTCAGATAATGATGAGTCTGCAGCAGCGTGCTCAGAAGCGAGCCAGCTACCTGCTTCATCTGGATGAAATCAGTCCTCGCCTGGTGTCCATGAACACAACGGAGATGGCCCTGCCAGGTGAGGCCTCCGCATCAGACGCCGTCACCATACAGAGTGTAGGCAACACCATCACCATCCTGCCCACCAAGACCAAGCCGAAGAAGCTGTTCTTCCTGGGCTCTGATGGACACAACTACCCGTACCTGTTTAAAGGTAGGAACCACAAAGTTCTTCACATTGTACGCTAGCTCAGCTTAACTCTCTTTGAATTTTTAAACACTGCACCTGATTCAAAAGCTGAAGAGTTGGTTTAAAAATCTCCCAGGTCTGGAGGATCTGCATTTGGATGAGCGGATCATGCAGTTCTTATCCATCGTCAACACCATGTTCACCAAAATCAACCAGCAGGAGCAGCCATACTTCCACGCTCGCCACTACTCCGTCACCCCCCTGGGAACCCGGTCAGGACTCATCCAGTGGGTGGACGGTGCCACGCCCCTGTTCGGCCTCTACAAGCGTTGGCAGCAGAGGGAGGCTGTGCTGCAGGCTCAGAAGGTAACAGCCTTTCTCTTTACTTCACTGCTCTGTAAAACTGGACAAAGACTTAACACTGGATCAGAGGGCAGGTTCACTAAAGCAGGATTTAGAAGTCCAGGATCATTGTCAGATCGTTGAGGTAGATTAATGTGTTTTGTTTTTTTTCTTAATGACAAGGCCCAGGACTCGTTCCCGCAGCAGCCCGTGCCTCCAGTCCCCCGCCCCAGTGAGCTCTACTACAGCCGGATCGGACCAGCTCTGAAGGCGGTGGGTCTGAGCCTGGATGTGACACGACGGGACTGGCCGCTGAGTGTGATGAAGGAGGTGCTGAAAGAGTTAATGGAGGCTACACCTTCCAACCTGCTGGCTAAGGAGCTGTGGTGTTCCTGCACCACACCCAGCGAGTGGTGGAGGGTCACTCAGGTAACTGTGGCTTTTATCATCATCAGACCATCACTGCAGCATGTCTTCATCTCATGTTTTTTTCCCGAAACACATAATTGATTAAATTCATTTTCTTTTTGGTGTTCAGTCCTACGCCAGATCCACTGCTGTCATGTCGATGGTGGGATACATTATCGGCCTTGGCGACCGTCACCTTGACAATGTGCTGATTGACATGACCACTGGAGAGGTGGTGCACATTGACTACAATGTATGCTTTGAGAAAGGTCAGTTTAACTGGTTTGTAGTTAAAAATGACATTAAAGTCCACCTGAACCAGCATTTTGAGAGAATCTAACTTCCATATTGTGACATATTTTCAGTAAAACCAAGAGGTAGGACAAAACTTTTGAAGCAATTTGAAGAGACCATTGAAACACAACAAAACATTATAGCTTGCTAGCTAATGTTACTAGATATAGGTATAGAAATGGATTAATCCACCAGGGCTCAAACATTTAAGCCAATGCAAAATTGCAATACTCACAACGACCACTAGATGCTGTCTCCAAAAAACTCCTACTGACTGTCAGTAAACGTCTCTGCAAACGGAGACATCACGGTGAATAACAGACAGTATGTTTGATAAATCTGTGAAGCTCCTGTGGTTTTCCTGGTTTAAGTGTTTGTTTGGATGTTTGTGTGTCACTAGGGAAGAGCCTGCGGGTGCCAGAGAAGGTCCCATTCAGAATGACCCACAACATTGAGACAGCTCTGGGGGTCACTGGAGTGGAGGGAATCTTCAGGCTGTCCTGTGAACAGGTTTCTGACACATCACACTTTATATGTTTGCAGTTCAGGACTGGTAAAAAAAAGGCAGAACATTTGTGAAAATCATGTGCAGGACCTGGTTTTGATCTGTTCTAAATATGTTTGCTGCGTCTGGTGTACAGTAGCTGCTCTCCTAAGTCTGATGTGTTACTCCTAGGTGGTTCAGATAATGCGTCGGGGTAGAGAGACACTGCTGACGTTGCTGGAGGCCTTTGTCTATGATCCTCTGGTGGATTGGACCGCCGGGGGGGAGGTGGGCTTTGCTGGTGCAGTGTATGGAGGAGGAGGAGGCCAACAGGCCGACAACAAGAAGAGCAAGAGGGAGATGGAGAGGGACATCACTCGCTCCCTGTTCTCCTCCAGGGTGGCTGAGATCAAGGTGAGCTGATTTCAAGTTATTAGAGTTTGATTGTTTTTGTTGTGTGTTGTCACTTACTTTAATGAATGTTTCTTTTTTGTTTGAGTATTGGTGGATAAATTAGTCCTCATGGTGTGGACTGTGGAGTAGTCAGGATGTATTAAAGCATTTAAAATGTGTGACTGATGGACTGTGTGGACTGTGTGCAGGTGAACTGGTTTAAGAATCGTGATGAAATGCTGGCGATGCTCCCACAAGTAGAGGAGGCTGTGGAGGAGTACTTGGTCCTGCAGGAGTTGCTCTGCCAGGGGGAGAAGCTACAGGCCAAACTGCGGGAGGAGATGGCCTTCCTGGACGGGGCAGAGAACCATCCAGACCATCTCATTCTCACCCTGGAGCAAAGGTCTGACACAGCACAGCACTCACTGGAGTTTGAGGGGTCACGTAAAGGGCTAGTGATGATGAATAAGGATTTCTGACCTGTGAATCATGCAAAGTCCCAGAATAAAATACAGAGCTGGAAACCGATAAGATGATGTGTACATTTGTTTTGAGTACATCACCAATACTAAGAGGCACTGTGTCACACTGTCAAATTTGTTTGTCTGAATATATATAAAAATCAGCTGTACTTGTTCGTTAGCCTGTATGCAGGTGGATCATGTGCAGCCATGTGATGTACCACATTCTCAAACCTGAGTCATCCACCCTCCTCTTCACAGGTACTCTGAACACACCCAGCTGCAGTCACGGCAGCGGACCGTGCAGGAGGCCATCCAGAGCAAACTGGCTGACCTGGACCAGTGGATCTCCCAGTACCAGGCAGCATTCTCCAGCCTGGAGGCCACACAGCTCGCCAGCCTGCTGCAGGACATAAGCAGCCCTATAGATCTTGGTTAGTCCCACTGCACATGGTACAAACAGGATCAGTGGATGTTTGAACACAGCCTCGTTTTTAAAATGAAATTCCAGTCCTTGCAGGTTTTTCTATAAGTTGCTGTCACATGTTCTTTAGTTTCTGGATATGATGGTTTTATTTAGGAAATTATTGGGTGATGATTAGTTAGCCCAGTTTAATGTCACTAGACCACTGTCAGTAAAATGTAATCAGTTTTTTTATGTACTTTACATTTATTTCCTTGTCCTTGCTTGTCCACTTCCTCCAGGTCCTCCGAGCTACGTTCCAGCCACAGCCTTCCTGCAGAATGCAGGTCAGGCCCATCTCATCAGCCAGTGCGAGAGCCTTGAGGCGGAGGTGAGCTCCCTGCTGCAACAACGCCGCGCGGCCCTCCGGGGCTGCCTGGAGCAGTTGCACAGCTACGCCACTGTGGCTTTGCTGTACCCTCGGGCCACCCTGCTGTTCCACAGGGCCCACCAGTGGAAGGCCTGGTTGGAGGAACTACTCAGAGACATGACAGTCGAGCACTGCCAGCACATCTACAGACAGTAAGGAACTGCAGCAGCTTTTTTTTTTCTTTTTTTTTTCTGGTGCTGCTTGTGTTTGTTCTCTTTCTCCACATCATCTCACCATTGAAATGCTAATATCTGTAACTAAGCAACAGGTTCTCATTGGCACTCTGCTCCACACTGTGCTGCTGTATTCAACTGATAAGTGTAGTGTGCAAATGTGACTGTTTAGCAGCTTCCAGCTTTTAGCTTCTTACTCCTGCCAGTTAAAATGTTTAACAGCATCATATCACCTCCCACTCAGTGTCAGTTCTTTCATTTGACAACAAGACAGAGTTACACTTTCGTGTTATTGAGATTGTGTATAGTATTATAGTACACTTACCACAGCTGCCCCCACCCTGGTTTTATAAACTCAGTTGTAGTTTTCCAGGCAAAAGTTTATTACAGAGAGAGTGTTGCCTAAATCAAATTATCTCTCCTGCCATTGTATTTTCAACAGCATCTCACACCTTTAACTCATCACACCCACAGCTGAGTCTTGTTCTCCTCCTGTTACAGATACGAGGTGCTGTTTGCCCCCCAGCCTCCCGCAGCCACCTGCCAGTTCCTGTCCGGCGTGGAGTTGACTCTGCAGCACCAAGTGGCTGACACCAACGAGCGTATGATGCACCAAGCAGAGCGACTGAAGGCCGAGGGCACGACAGTGGTGGCCTGTGAGGAGCAGCTGCAAGAGATTGAACACTGCATCACGGTCTTCCTGAGGGAGAACGGAGAACCAGGCTCCCTCAGCCTCGCCGCCATTATCACCTCTGCCCTCTGCACACTCTGCAGGTTCGATTTCACTCAGCTGTTTGTCCAGTGAGTCCTGTAAAACAGAAATTATGGTACAGTCAGCAAGTGGCAGCATCGGTAATATGCCAAATGTTCTGACATCACATGGGCTCAGCAGGTGGGAGCTACACATACACCTGTTATTTGGGGTCTGGCCATTATTTAGTGATTGTGGTTTTTATTTGGAGGAATACTTTCTTCTGGAAAAAGAAAGGGCAGTTATTAAAATTAGGAGGTGACTGTGTTCGGTTTCCGTACAGACGTAACCTGGTGATGGAGGGGGCAGCAGCCAGTGCTGGAGAGCAGCTGGTAGACCTGACATCTCGGGATGGGGCCTGGTTTTTGGAGGAGCTCTGTAGTATGATCGGGAATGTCAGCGCTCTGACGACGCTGCTACAGCGCTGCCCGCTCCTGCCCCACGACCTGGAGCTGCCTGCGCCCTCAGCTACCAGCCAGGCTGTTTACCTGGCCAACGCTGTGTACACTTGCTTGCAGGTAGGTGCAACCCAAAAAGTGAACAACTAAGAAGCGGCTCATTCTGTTTTCAACGTGTACATAAATGTGGCCGGAGTTTCTTTCACTGATCCGCCATCTTGTTTTCTGTAGGAGCTGAACACCAACTTCCGCCAGATCATTTTCCCAGAGGCTCTGCGCTGTATGATCAAAGGAGAGCCCACCCTGGAGTCCATGCTGGCTGAACTGGAGCAGCTGGTGGAGCAGAGCTCTGATGGCCTCGGCCTGCAAGGCCTGGCCGACAGTCTGCAGGCCACCTCAGACCTGGACCACGACGGGCACAGCCACTGCCTGCACATCACCAGGTCTGAATTTTATCAGCTGGCCTGTGTGTGTTTACAACCCAAAGCGAGTCTGATTTATAAAAACTTTTCTTGTTTGTGTTCAGAATGCTGCGTGCCCAGTACTCTGAGCTGATCCAGCCTCGCAGCATCGACGGACAGAGCCAGGAAACACCAAAGATGTCCGCCGGTCAGATGCTGTTGGTCGCCTTTGATGGCATGTTCACGCAGCTGGAGACCGCCTTTGGACAGCTCACAGAGAAGGTAGCACCTACACTTTCCATCAGGTGTAATAAATGTACTGATGGGTTGGAACTATAGATGATGTATATGAAATTGACAAAGCAACCAGGTGTCTAAAATTAGGAAATACAAAACTCCTTACGGCTATGTGCTGGTTCAAAAAACTCCAGTTGACTTCAGGTTCTTCATGGTGTCAGGTCCTAATATTACTTAGCATATTTTTGGTTTCTCCAGCCTTTTTTATATTTATAATTTTCATTTTCTTGCATCTAATCGAGATTTTTTTTTTACATAATTATTCCTATTAAAAAAACCCATATGCAAGAGATCTGCAAGAGAGTAGTTGGACACATTATTCTGTGAAATGAGATTTTCACAGACAACATATTGTGGGCCTACAGCTGAGCTAATAGAGGCAGATGGTTCCAATCTTCAGCCACCTGTAATTTCTATAAACATTATGTCCTGGTTAAATAAAGGTAACCATTTGTAGTTACCAGCATCTATAAGTCAACTCTCTTCCTGTCTCTCTGTGTTTTCCCCAGCTGAGTTCTCTGGAGGTGCCGTCGCCCTGGAGGAAGGTGGATGTTCTGCGGGAGGCTCGGGCCACACAGCTCCATTTCTTCGACAGCCCGAGTCAGCGTCAGCTCATGGAGGAGGTGTTCTTCCTCAAGAGGCTGCAGACCATCAGGGATTTCTTCAGACTGTGTTCCTCCTTCGCTCAGACTCTGTCTGGTAAGATGTCCACTACTACACAGACACTAGGGAATCAGAATGAACCCATACATACTATTTTTGGCAAATGATTAAAACGCACCCACACACACAGTGATTGGCAGATTAACAGTCAGTTGTTTAAAAAAAACTTACAACAAACATTGATTTAAGCTCGTCTCCCGCAGCTCTTCCTTCTTCTCACTCACACAATTTTCCTTTTTAAGGCATCATTTAGTCACCAAAATGTAGGAAAATGTGTCTTCTCTCTCTGAGTGAGAGGAAGAGGAAAAGAAGGGAAAAAAACACAGATTTTCAAAGTAAAATGTCCTAGACAGTTAAAGCCTGACAGTTTGTTCAACCACTTTCAACTTCCACTGCTGCTTTGAATTTCTTAGCAGTAAGCATCGGATGAATGATGACAGCAGCAGTAGTCCCACAAACAATTTCCCAAGAAACTGCAGTCTAGTTATATCTGGACTTGGTGGTTTTAAGAATCTAAGTTTCTGGTAGCTGTCTGACCAGCGTGTGACAAACTTTGTCAGGTACCTGTCCCCCAGCTGAGGACCTGTTGCCTTCAAATGGACCCGTAGAACTGGGGAAGCCGCTGTACCGGCGGCCCAGTGCTGCAGGGTCAGGAGCGGCAGTGGTCAGTGAGGAACAGATGACCCGCCCCATCAAGGCCTTCACAGCTGAGTTTGTTCGGCAGATGCTCATCGGTCTGCCCAGCCAAGCCCTCGGCCTGGCCCTCTGCAGCACGCTGTCAGCTCTGGGTCTGGATGTTGTTGCTCAGGTGGAGGCCAAAGACTTTGGTGCAGAGAGCAAGGTATGGTGTATGGGTGTGTAAGATTTATCTCTGAATCAGCACCTAACCAGTACTCAGTCCTAAACCATTGGTCTTGTCTCTGAAGGTCTCCCTGGATGAGCTTTGTAAGAAGGCAGTGGAGCAGAGCCTGACATCCGGTCGGGTCTCCCAGCTGCTGCTGAATAGAGCCACAGTGTTGGCCTCCTCCTACGACACAGCCTGGAAGAAAGTGGACCTGCTCAGGAGGCTGGACATCAACTTGGAGGCTGCCAAGGCCAGTCTGCAGAGGAGCCAGCTGCACATCGCCATGTTCCAGGTACTGTGTGGATTTATCTGTTTCAAGAGGGATGTGCTATTCAAACTGATCACATGTCCTGTCATTTCTTTGAAAAGACTGGGAACCGTCTCGGGGTGGGGGAAAAATAGATTCTTATATAGATCACGATTCAGATGTGGACGACTCTGAATCGATTCACAAATGTCCAAACTCCGATTATCTAAATGTTAAATAATGTAAAATAGACTGAATGAAAAGGTGGAACTCAGTAGTGGACGGTGTTGTCACCTGGACACTTTACAGCAGGGGTCTCAAACTCGTGCCATGGAGGGCCGAGACCCTGCAGGTTTTCTTTCCAGTCGGTCACTAAAGCAGGTGATTTTAATCATCAACACCTCCTTCAATTTAAGGGAAGGAGCTCATCAGTGAGATCAGCTGCTGCAGAGATGGTTGGAAAGAAAACTTGCAGGGTCTCGGCCTCCATGGCACAAGTTGGAGACGCCTGATCTACCAGGAGTGGGATTTGAACCAACGAGGACTGTTGTCCATTGCATCTTGAGTGCAACGCTAGTCATCCTGGTGTGATACTGAGATGTTTTACCAGAAAATAACTATGAGTACTTAACACATCCATGTTGGGATTTTAGTCTCTGACTGAACCACTAAAGATTCAGATCGAAGGTGATGCTGAGACAGAAGACAAGGAGTTTGTTCATATAAACATTTAAACTCATCTCAGTGGTGTCTGATTTAGCTGATTTAAACCTGATACAGCAAGAGACTACCAGGAGTGGGGTTTGAACCCACGTGGGCTATTTGCCCATTGGATCTTAAGTCCAATGCCTTAACCACTCGGCCATCCTGATGATGACAGTGATGTTATTTCACATGAAAAAAGGAAATTTGATACCTGCTGTGACAACTTCCAAAACATGCTTGTTGTAAGAAGCAGTCTGAAAAGCATATTCATTTAATCTATATTCCAACCGGCCTGTCATCTGAAATCTTGGTCTTCAAGGGTCAAAGGTGCATCAAGCATGTTAGTCTGAGCTAACAGTTCTCATAGTGATGCCTTAAAAGCATACCAGGAGTGGGGTTCGAACCCACGTGGGCTATGTACCCATTGGATCTTAAGTCCAACGCCTTAACCACTCGGCCATCCTGATGACAGTAGTGGTATTTCACATGAAAAAATTAACAGTGGATGCAGGGATTTGATACCTGCTGTTGCCTTTTCAAGATACAACTTTGGAAACATCACTGCTGTAAGAAGCGTATTGATTTAATCCAGGGATCTCAAACTCATGCCATGGAGGCCGAGACCCTGCAGGTTTTCTTTCCAACTGGTCACTAAAGCAGGTGATTTTAATCATCAACACCTCCTTCAGTTTAAGGGAAGGAGCTCATCAGTGAGATCAGCTGCTGGAGAGATGGTTGGAAAGAAAACCTACAGGGTCTCGGCTTCATGACATGAGTGCGAGACCCCTGATTTAATCTATATTGAAACCGGCCTGTTATCTGAAATCCTGGTCTTCAAGGGTCAAAGGTGCATCAAGCATTGTTATCTGAGCTGACAGTTCTCATAGTGACGACTTAAAAGCATACCAGGAGTGGGGTTCGAACCCACGTGGGCTATGTACCCATTGGATCTTAAGTCCAACGCCTTAACCACTCGGCCATCCTGGTGACATTAATAGATCATGAACAAAGATTTACTGCTTGTTATCTGTTCAGGACACGCTAAAAGAAGCACGGTTGCTAAGAGACAACAACATCAAAACCACAGTGTTGTTACTGTTGCGTGCTGTATCTCAGGGGTCAAAGGTTGATCTGCTCTGACATGAAACCTGTTGACAACATCCTAATATTGCTGAGTAAGCGTAAGACTTGAAGCACATTTTGTGCTGATGAAGCTGCTTTGGGAGAGAGATTTAACAACAACATGAGTGGAGGCCTTAAACCAGGAGTGGGATGTAAACCCATGAGGTCTTGTGTGCAGTGCATCTTATCCCAGACCTGCACCTCATTAAATATATGTTTTTGTTTTAATTACAGTTTCAACATAGACACATTCTTGTAGGTTTAAATGCTTTGTGTTACTTTTACTTTTACTGTTTAACAATTAGCAACAGCTGCTTTGTTGTTGTGTCAAACCAGTCTGTGATCAACTGGTTGTTAAGTACAAATATTTGGATCTTTGTCTTAATTTTCTTTGAGTATTTTATTTCCATCTTGCAGACAGAGAGAGAAACACTGCACCATTCAACAGAACAATCCCAAACAAACACTCACAGTATCACTGGTTATTAACAATAGATGATTATTGTTCAGTGGAGACCAGAGGTGTGAGATCTGCACCGTGACCGTTGTGTTTCTCGCTGACGTCTGTTGTTCTCCAGTTCTCCTCTAATATACCCAGGGCGTCAGTTATGTTCAGTGTGCGGACAAAAGTTTGTGGATAGCAGCATAAACATCCAATTGTAGAATCATCTGACCACCACAACTAAATATGGCCTCAAACATAAACATAAAATGATATTGTATTGTGGTTAAAATGACCATGATATTAATGTTCTTGGTTTTGAAATCCGATGTTTTTGTATGAGTTATTGTTTTGATAAGGAGTCATGCAATTATTCTTTACAGTTACACAAACTTATTTTATTTTAGGACAGAGAAAAAGATGAAGAGATGTTTAATAAAAAGTGGGCTCGGGCTGGGGTTCACCACATTGATCTATCTACACATTTATACTGTTTGAAAAAAAAGACACAAAAAAACTACTTCCAAGTAGTAATAAAAATGAAAGACAAAATTGGACAAGAAGCAAAAGTGGAACTAATGAATTTATCAACTGACATGAGACAGAAAAAGCTGCATTACCTCTTAAAACAACTGAACCATTCACGTTCATGTGTTGATTACTGATATTACTAGTACTGCCAAAGATATTACTAGTATTAGTCTTGTGTTTATTTATATCAATATTAGATCCACAGCGTCATGGCTGTTTAAAGATGTCTGTTGCATGTTTCTAGCTTCATTTGTTTTGTTTATGATACAAGTTTCAAAGATGGATTTTTTCATATTCTGGATCATATTATCTGAAATTATTCCTTTATCCAGATCAATCTTTGATATATTGTAGACCATGTTAGAAACTTGTCCTGTATTTTTTTTCAAAGTGTCTTGACCATTTTTGGTGGAGTCATATGCAGAAATGTCACATATGGTCCTATCTCCCAATGTTAAAGAATCCTTCAATAAATTCCTGGATCCAGACGGTGATCCGGATCACTTCCAAAATCTAATCATTTGTTCCTTATCCCCATCTGGACAATCCCTGAAAATTTCATCAAAATCCATCTGTAACTTTTAGAGTTATTTTGGAAACCAACAAACAAACAAACCCCGGCAAAAACACAAAAACATAACCTCCTTGGTGGAGGAAATCAGATTAATCACAGGATCGCTGTGGATTAAATTCAATTAATTACAATTAAATATCATTACTTTTTAATCTATGTTAATCGTGTTTCATTTTGCACGAGGGTGGTTTGCTG
>OOFC01022720.1:0-10353 GCA_900323345.1 Pseudochromis fuscus
GTAGGTTGCTGTCACTTATTCTGCAGCAGAGGTGTCGCAAGAAGGATCCCTGGGATCACTACTGCCCCCTACCGTGAGGCAGGAGAACTGCGTGTCTCACCTACTGCCTCTTTGCAGCCGTTTAATGATTTCTCAGCAAAAGAAACGTTACATGCAAAAAAACCACTGTACATTATATACATCAACTAAACTGTGGAAATTTATCTCATATAGCAAAAGTGTTTGGACATTTTAATAGTGACATACAGAGAGATAGCATAGCATAGCCAACACAGTTAGCCAAGTCATTGTGCAATCCACAGTGAGGCTTAGCTGCTGCCTAATGTCTGTTCTCAGAATTTGAACGGTAAATGTGAAAATTCAGCAATTTTGAATAGAAATACCGTATTTTCTGGACTATTGAGCGCACCTCTCTATAAGCTGCTATTGAATTTATTCCAACAGTTTCATGTGGTCCACTCTGACCGGGTCTGATGTGATGAGGCTAAATGTATCGGCGGCACGGAGCTTGCTAGCTTGTAAAAAGCTAACGAGCTTTGTGCCGCCGATACATGAGCTACACCGGTGTTTTAGTTCAAAGCGTTGAAAAAAAAAGTAGTGGCTTATTGTCTGGAAAATACGGTATATAAATAAGAAATATTAAAACAGGTTAAATCAAAAATAAAATAAAGTAAAAACAGGATCAGGAAAAGCAGTTACACTCATGGATTACATTTTCCTTCATCAAATGTTTGGTTCAAGCAGACAAAATCATTGAGCTTTAAAGTGTGTTGGAGGTTATTCCCTGACCAAGAGAAAGAGAGAGAAAGCTGCTCTGATGTCCTCTGGTTATCCGGTTTCCTTCTAGATGCTTGTGTTGTTGATATGTGTTTGCACTGATGTCACTGTGTTTTTGTCTCTTCAGGGATGTGAAGCCTGATAACATGTTGCTAGACAAAGCGGGCCACCTAAAACTTGCAGACTTTGGGACCTGCATGAAAATGAACAAGGTATTTCCTTCATCACATCTATGTTATTATATCAAAAATACTTTTTGTATCATCAAAATGTTATAATTTGCATTCATTTTCCTAATGTTTTCTGTCTGTCAGGATGGTATGGTACGATGTGACACAGCAGTGGGAACTCCTGACTACATTTCGCCTGAGGTACTGAAATCCCAAGGAGGAGATGGTTATTACGGCAGAGAGTGTGACTGGTGGTCAGTGGGAGTTTTCCTGTATGAAATGCTTGTCGGTGAGTTTTGAAACTTATATTAGCCGAAAGTGACTTTTTTTTTTTTTTTTTTACAACTTGAACATATATAGCTGACCCTCATGTTTCTCTTGTGTTGTACACAGGCGATACTCCTTTCTATGCAGACTCCCTGGTGGGGACCTACAGCAAAATTATGAACCACAAGAATGCCCTGACCTTTCCCGATGACAGCGACATCTCCAACGATGCCAAGAATCTCATCTGTGCTTTCCTGACTGACAGGTTAGATAGTGACAGACCAAGCACTGGATTGTGAACAGGGGCTGTATCTGAAGACCATTTCCTTGTTTAGGCATTAAGTGTATTTAGGTGCACAGGACCCTCTGTGGAAAGAATCTGGATAGAAAAATGCATGTTAACATAGATAATTGTTCTATTATAAACAATACATCCTTGTCCTACAGGGAAGTTCGACTTGGCCGTAATGGTGTAGATGAGATCAAGAGGCATCCTTTCTTCAAGAATGACCAGTGGACGTGGGAGAACATCAGAGAGAGTAAGAACAATTTTTACAATGACAACAGTCTCTTATGTGTTGTGTTATGTAATATTTTCACTGTTGTGTTAGATTACTGATTACTTGTCCTACTCCCTCTTCATTTGGCAGTCTGCTCACTGTTATTGCAATCATGTAGCCAGTCATCATGTTTTCCATTTGACCTACTGCAGACAGTTGCAGGAAATTCTTGTAGACGAGCCATTCATTCAGTATCCTTTCCAAGACCAAACGTGATTCCTGCTCGGTAATAATTGGCAGCACAGCATTTTTGAGGCCAACAATGGGGGAGGAGGGAGGGGGAGCAGCTCAACGCAAATGTTAATGCCCTGGGATTGACACTGGAGCACAGAGAGATTAGAAATGTAGCACTAAATCCAGTAGCTATAGTCAGTTCTTTAGTGGCTTTATATTTAATACTTTACTAGGCTGATGTCAGCACTTTGTTGTGGGCCACTCCTGACGTTTCAGTTGGCTGACCAACTTGTCTAGCTGGCTGCTTTCCCTTGTTTTAAAGAGGCTTTCAGATAAATCTGTCATCTTAAAAAACTCTCCACAGAAAACTGAAATATGTGTTTTTATGTCACTAATTTATCTGGAGGTAACACTTCAAGATACGACTTTGACTGATTTAAATGTGTAATAAATGCGGAGGAAGGAAAAACGTGTGAATGTTTTGTGTGGGGTATTGTTACAATAGATGCAGCTGTTGCAGTAATAACAGGAACATTTCAGGTTCTGAACATTTTGACGAAACTTCTTCACCTTAAATTCTGTGTTTTTTTTCTTTCATTTAAAATTCCTTGTGACTCAGATTACACACTGGTTTTTCCTCCTCTGTCTTGTGCCTTATCTGATTTAAATGGAAAATATCTCAATACGCTGTTGACTTTTTGCTGCCAACCTGTTGCTCTAGTCCTTACAACATCAGTGTTATCACTTACAATTTTTACATTATCTTGATCCTGATGAATTGATTTGGTAACAGAGAACTTTACTGACTTATTTTTTTGTGTAGTGTAATTTCTCTCAAACCAAAGTGACCTACTACATGAAATAAATTAGTAGTGACTATTTTTTTTTTCATTATGATGATGAAACCTCTGTGCCATGTGCAGCGGCTGCTCCCGTAGTGCCTGAACTGAGCAGTGACATCGACACCAGTAACTTTGACGACATCGAAGAGGATCGGGGAGAAGAGGAGACCTTTCCCATACCAAAGGCCTTTGTGGGCAACCAGCTTCCCTTTGTAGGCTTCACCTATTACAGCAATCAGCAGTAAGTCTGCCAGGCTTTACTCCACAGTCTGCAGAACTGTCCACGTAATTACATGTATGAAAATGCAGGATATTTACTGTGATGCATCACAGT
The DNA here is from genome assembly GCA_900323345.1 of Pseudochromis fuscus. Taxonomy (NCBI): domain Eukaryota; kingdom Metazoa; phylum Chordata; class Actinopteri; family Pseudochromidae; genus Pseudochromis; species Pseudochromis fuscus. Next base: position 3,125 of record OOFC01022720.1, read on the forward strand.
GGACAATCCACCTGGTAGAAATCTATTTTTCAGACTGGACCTTGTTTAAATTTATTTTTTTAATCAACTTATTTAGATTAAAAGCTGTGTCAGTTATTAGACTAGTTGTAGTGACATTTTCATAATGAAATGTTCGTCTTCCAGCCCTTTGCGCAGCTCCACTGCCTCAAAAACCAGTGACAAACGTAGCAGCTCCACAAAGGAAGACAAGAGTCATGTAAGTTGACGACTACAGTTAAGAATAAAGTCCTTGAAATGTATACATTTTGCCAATTTTCTATCTAATCTGTGAAATAAAAACAAATTGCCATGTTTCTTTTTAGCTGGAGAACTTGCAAAAACGGATCTACCAGCTAGAGGAGCAGCTCCACAGTGAAATGCAGCTGAAGGATGAGTTGGAACAGAAATGCAGGTATGCAAGACTTTATGCAAATTCTTGTCATAGATATTTGCAGTAATACACGGGTATGGAAGGAAGAGTTTTGTGAGAATGTGTACAAATGCAAACTTTTGTTTCAAGTTTGATTGTGATCATTTTAAATGGAGAAAGGTTTAACCGTGATTAATTACTTTTCTTGTTCTGTTCTTCCTAGGACATCAAACACCAAGATTGAAAAGATCATGAAAGAACTGGATGAAGAGGTTAAACACTTTTTTTTCCCCCATTTTCCCCCATCACTGTGTTAGCTGCTTGATGTTAGGGACATTTATTTGTAGTTTTATCAGTAAAAGCCAAAATTAAACAAACGGCTGCTTTAACAACAGTGGCTCGAATAAGGATTTCGTTTCTGCTCTGTTCTTTGCCACAGGCGAACCTGAGGAAGACTGCAGAGGCCAGCATGTCTCTGCTGGAGAAGGACAAGATCATGCTGCAGCACAGATTCACTGAGTACCAAAGAAAAGCTGACCAGGAGGCAGAGAAGAGACGCAACTTGGAGAACGAGGGTAAAGATAATGAAGTGCTGCTGATGTATGATTTAGACACCTTGCAATTAAAGTATAATTGTAGAGTGAGATTGCAGATGCAGTCAGAATATGAACATAGTTCTGTTGCATGGTAATGTGCTTTTCCTCTTGGTATCGTTTGATCTGGTCAGGACATATGTCCTAAATGGATTACCTGCTATCCTCACCACTGACTACAGAGCTAGTTAACTATCAAACCATGTCCCTTTGATTTGCTGTTAAAAAGAAAACATGAATATAGTCTGGTCATACTTTTGCATATATTTATAAGATAAGAAGTAGAATAGAAACTTTTGGAGAAGTAGTTTGGATGTGAAAAAAAAAAGTTAAAGGACTTAATTTTTTTCCTCTTTTTTTTAGTGTCGACTTTGAGGGAGCAGCTTGAAGATATGAAGAAGATCAGTCAGAACTCGCAGGCCTCAAATGACAAGATTGCCCAGCTTCAGAATCAGGTAAATATTAGACACACATACAGAGAGTGTGAACTTGTGGAGGACAGTGCATTAAACTTTATTTCCTTGTTCTTGATTGACAGCTGGAAGAGGCCAACGACTTGCTGCGCGCCGAGTCGGACACGGCAGCGAGACTGAGAAAGAGCCACACGGAGATGGCAAAGTCAATGAGCCAGCTGGAGAGTTTGAACCGTGAGCTGCAGGAGAGGAGCCGCGCAACAGACGGAGAGAAGGCGCAGTTGGACAAGGAGCTCCTGCTTCTCCAGAGCACCCTGGACTCGGAGCGGCGGAACTACAGCCAGGGCTCAGAGGAGATCAGGGAGCTGCAAGGTGACTTGGTGATACATGAACGATGCCGCTCAGGGGCGTATGAAATGCACAGCGAGGTGAAAAGCAATTTACAAGCCCCAGGCAGAATTTCAGCATATTAAACCATCTCAGTGTGGTTACAAATCTCTTTAAAAGTAATCTCAGTCAGACATTTGAGACAGCTGCACAAATTCCACCAAACAGAAGTCATCCCACACTCTGAACTAATTTCAGTCATACCCAGGCTCTGACAACACCCACAGCATTTAAATCAGTCTCAGATTCATCAGTCGGTCCATCATCTCTTAATCTGAACAAGCTTTTGAAAGTTGGTGGGGACATAAGGAATAGATGAACATTAGTGTATTGCAATTATAAATATCAGAATAACCCCTCAAAACAGATTTTGCTAAGAAAATATCAGCTTGATTTTGAACTGTGTGGTTGTGTCTTTCTTTCTCAGCGAGAATGGCGGGGCTGCAGGAGGACAACAAAAACTTGAAGCTGAGCCTCTCCAAAGTAGAGGCAGAACGCAAACAGTCCCAGGAAAGGAGCAATAATCTGGAAAAGGTATACATATGGTTACACTTTCAACCTGTAGAAGTGAAGAAATCGTCCCTTTGTGTATTTCTAATTAGAGAAAGTGACAATGATGTGTCCTCCATATAGGAAAAGAACAACCTGGAGATTGACCTGAACTACAAGCTGAAGACGTTGCAGCAGCGTCTGGAGCAGGAACAGACGGAGCACAGGGTGACACGGGCACAGCTCACAGACAAATACGAGTCTATTGAAGAAGCCAAATCAGCTGCCATGACTGGTATGTCTGTCCCATGTCAGACCATGTCCCACTCAACTTTTTTCTTTCTTTCTCCCATCCTGCTTTGCCTTTTATCTTTTACTTGCCTGTCCATGATTATTTTTATTCATTTTCTTCTTTACTGCCATCATCCTCTGCTTTCCTCATCTCTCTTTTATACTATCTGATCAGAAGTCAGCTCCAGGTGCTGTTTGGGAGAGAGGAATTCGAGGAGTGTAAGCCAGCGAGCATGTCGGGACATTGTCTCATTGCATATTAAAGCTGGACTGTAAAGCAGTTTTTTTGCAACAGAATGATAATCAGTTTTTGTGATCTCTTGCCTTTCATGTAGTTCCTCTTCCAAAATTACTATGAAACTAAGTTACAGTGAAAGGTCCTTGTCCAATGGGAATTTACACTTACCCCTAAACACAACTACCCACACATTCTTAAATTAAGTTCTGTTTCCTTTAATTTCACTGTCTTTCTCCAGCCGTACAGCAAAAGATGTCGGAGGAGAACGTAGCGAGGATGAGAGCGGAGAGCCGGGTGGTGGAGGTTGAGAAGCAGTGCTCGATGTTGGAGTTCGACCTCAAACAGTCTGTGCAGAAAATGGAGCAGCTGATGAAGCAAAAGGAACGGCTGGAAGATGAGGTGAGTAACTGGCTTTTGTTTACACGTGAGGTTTGATGTTGTTGCCCGAGTTCTCTACAGAGTTCCTTAAACCCTTTGTGCCATCTCTGTGCAGGTGAAGAGTCTGCGGATACAGGGAGAACAGGACTCGAGCAAACGCGTCCTGGCACAGAACGACCTGAAGAGTCGCACGCAGGAGGTCGACCGTCTTAGGTGTTCAGAGAAGCAGCTCAAGCAGGAGATCAACACAGCACTAGAGAGTAAACGCTCACTGGAGTTCCAGCTGGCACAGCTGACCAAGTATGTTCTTATTATGAATTTGAATAAAAAAATTGGTCATAATTTTGAAAAAACAAACCAAAAAAAAACTTCATCACAATACCCTGACTAATGTGATGTGAATAAAACAAGCACAATATGAATGATTGTTGCTGTAATTAAACATTTAGTATTTTGATTTGTAAAATAAGTTACTCACACTTTTTGTTTCAGTTGATTTCACTCTTAAACAAACTGGTGGCAGCTCCAGCCAGGACTTCTCATTTTCTGTAACTGCTGGGCTGGCCACTAATTCTCTTTGGAAGTCAAAGCGTAAATTGCCCTGCAATTGCCTGGTATTTTCCAATAAGTGCTATTATTCCAGCTTAGGGCATGATTATGCTGTTCTAAAGCTGTTCTGCGACAGTGTTTACACCCCAGGATTAGGGTTTACTCTCAGTCCAGCTCCATCCACTTGATTGCTAATCCTCCAGCTTATTCTGTGACATTCTACTACATGGGCTGTCTGGGTTGACATAGAGGCTGGCTCTGGTTTTTCCTGCTTAAAATCCTTGTTTGGAACTTCAACTTGTTGTGAAAAATGAGCTGGATCATGGATTAAATGAAGTAATGAAACCTGTTTGTGTTAACAGACAATACAGAGGCAACGAGGGACAGATGAGGGAACTTCAGGACCAGCTTGAGGCCGAACAGTATTTTTCTGTAAGTATCCATCACAGTAACTCAGTATTTCCACCCTCCACGCTCTGTGTGCAACCCACCTGCTGAACTTGTTGGTGTTTCCTCCAACAGACGCTTTACAAAACTCAGGTCAAGGAACTAAAAGAGGAGATTGAGGAAAGGAACCGGCAGGTACAAGAGGTTAATAAAAAGGTGCAGGATCTAACCAGTGAAAGGTGAGAAACTGAATTCTCCTCATGCATACTGCAGCATTATAGTCATAGATTTAACATTGATTATTAGCAAGCAGAGGTTTTTTTTTGTGCTTTTCTTTTTGAAACTTTCCTTGATGTTTTATGGGGGCACTAGCTAAAGTTTAACTAACTTTGATCACATTTTTTTAAAAAATCCTGGATACAGGGACTCCCTGTCTGCCCAGCTGGATCTGACAGTAACCAAGGCAGAGTCAGAACAGCTAGCTCGGGCTCTTCAGGAGGAGCAGTACTATGAACTCAGTCAGGAGAGCAAGAAGGCATTGACTAGACATAAGCAGGAGGTTGGCGAGAAGGAGTCGACTATTGCACGGGTGAGTGGCACCTAAACTGTTTTGGTATGATACAGTGCTGTTGATCAGTCTTATTCATCAACTTTCAGTGGAGAAAATGCTGATTTTTAAATTTCTGTGCAGCTTGAGGAATCCAATAAAACTCTGACCAAAGATGTGGAGAACCTCAGCAAAGAGAAGACTGAGTTAAATGAGAAGCTCCATACTCAGGAGGAAGGTACTGTTTTGTGTTGTGTTGTGTGCTAATCATTTGTCTCCCTGTTGTGTTGTAATGATGTTGTTGAACATGCTGAGTCCCCTTTCCCTTTCAGAGTATGCAGCTCAGAAGGAAGAGATTGCAAATACAATCAAGGCAAACTATGAGAAGGTCCTCAACACAGAGCGCACACTGAAGACTCAGGTGAACATCCACCCACTTAGTGAGAAGTTTATTGTTTCTATTAAGTGAAGAAGAGTGGCTGATGCTTTCCAAATGTGCTCTCTACCTCAATGTGTCAGGCGGTGAACAAGCTGGCAGAGATCATGAATCGCAAAGACATGAAGCTGGACCAGAAGAAGAAGGGCAGCACGGCCGACCTGCGGAAGAAGGAGAAGGAGAACCGCAAGCTTCAGCTGGAGCTCAATCAGGAGAAAGAGAAGTTTAACCACATGGCCATCAAATACCAGAAGGAGCTGAGCGAGATGCAGGCGGTCGGTTAACATCTCCACATGTTAGATCCAGTAGATGACAGTCTGGAGTGTATTAATTTTGGTTTTAACTCAAACATCTCTCGACTCCCACCAGCAACTGGCAGAGGAATGCACATATCGCAACGAGCTGCAGATGCAGCTGGACAGCAAGGAGAGCGACATCGAGCAGCTCCGGGAGAAACTGAACGACTTGCAGCAGCGCATGGACAACTCCAGTGTGACCAGCTTGCAGACAGATGAGACGGACAGTAATATCGCAGGTATGATCACAGCTGTGTGTGACTGGGCACAGCTGCTGTTACTTTTACTGTTCAAGACAAAAATAGAAGAAAAAAAAAACATTTACCGTATTTTCCAGACTATTGAGCGCACCTGTCTATAAGCCGCTATTGAATTTATTCAAACAGTTTCATGTGGTCCACTCTGACTGGGTCTGATGTGACGAGGCTAAATGTATCAGCGGCACGGAGCTTGCTAGCTTGTAAAAAGCCAACGAAGTTCGTGCCGCCGATACATGAGAAACACCAGTGTTTAAGTTAAAGCGTCGGAAAAAAGTAGCAGCTTATAGTCCGGAAAATACGGTAGTTAAAGTCAGCTCTTATTATTACTGATCTGGTGGTGCATCTGAAAATTATTTCATTATCAAATTTCACTTTCAACTTCTTTTTCTATGTGCACGTATGATATCAAAAGTGAGCTCTGCTTTAATTCTGCAGACAGAAGTGTTATTTCTTAAAACTATGCAGTTTATCCTTCCTCCAGTTAAAGTGCAACTTCACAACCCCTGAAAATCTTTGCTTTGATGTCCCCTGTGGCTTAACGGCTCACTTTGCTGCTATGATAAAAGAAGTGTACTCCGGGGTGTACTGTGGTGTCATTGGTGTGTGTGTGTGTGTGTGTGTGTGTGTGTGTGTGTGTGTGTGTGTGTGTGTGTGCAACAGAACACAATACTCATTGTGTTGGGTGCCATCACAGGTGAAACAGGTAGGGTACTTTAAACCAGAGAGAGGAACCACTGTTTGTAATGTTACACTGTGTACAACCCAGGTTACAGATGTCTATACAAAGAGCACAGTTTAATTTCAAAGGATGCTGTTACATGAGTTCAAATGGCAGCACATGCTACATAGAAATTTCCATAGCACCTCCTGAAAGCCTGTGATCTGAGCTTGAAGCAGTGACCACAGGAGGCACGAAAACATCTCAGCCTTACATGCACAGCCCTTTGTGCTCGTAATCACAGTAAATCCAATAAATTTTACAAAACACAAAATCAGTTTAGCGAATTAACATTGGTTACCACCAAATGTCACAGCACGTCAGTGTTTGGTTGAGCTGTGAGAGCAAAGCATGTGGAAAAGTTAAGGCGGTGAACTTCAAAGTTGAACACATGAAATTCTGGACTGCTATTTAATTTGGCAGCGCCGGAGTGCCGTCCATTACCAACCCCTGGATAAAAATGATTTCTGTACAACTCAGTCTTTGCCAGTTCTCTTGAAAGCCTTTACTTATCCCTCCAAATAGCAGGCTGCAACGTAAAACCACAAAATTGTTCACTCAGTGTGAAATTTTATTGAAGGGACGACAGTATTCACTTTTTTGTGTAAGAACGTTTGGCAAGAAATTTTCTGCTAAAAGTCTGTAACACTGGAAAAAATATATATTGGATTTGTTTGAGTCGGGTGTCATATTTGCTTTAGCTGAACTGTGAAATAGCTTTGCACAAACCAAAATGGCTGTGGGGTTTGTCCCCCATCAGTTTGACTGAAAGCACATTGAAAGGGGATCTTAATAGCCAGTATGAACAGGAGGAACAATAACAATTGTTTGTTTATGTGTCTGTTGTTCATCTGTCTGTTTGTTAGCAACATTACGA